>SJXQ01002904.1:10089-30802 GCA_006408695.1 Aepyceros melampus
ACTCGATGAACGCGAGTCTGAATGAACTCTGGGAGTTGGTGATGGACAGGAAGGCCTGACCTGCTGCGATTCATGGGGTCGCAAAGAGTCAGACATGACTGTGACTGAACTGAACTGATAATGTATTTTTAAAGTAAACTCAACATGATTTTTTTGGCAGATTAGATGTAAGAGAAATAGAGCCAAAAATGACTGAAACACTCTGTCCTTAAGTTGTCATCAGTTGGGGTAGAAAACACTGTATTGTGTGCACGGTGTCTGTCGGGAGGTGGGTGGGCGTGGATATGTATTTATGTGTTTCAGTTCAGTTCAGTTCACTTCATTCGCTCAGTCATGTCTGACTCTTTCCGACCCCATGAATCGCAGCACACCAGGCCTCCCTGTCCATCACCAACTTCCCGAGTTCACCCAGACCTTCACCCAGACCTTCACCCATGGAGTCAGTGACGCCATTCAGCCATCTCATGCTAGGTCATGCCCTTCTCCTCCCACCCCCAATCCCTCCCAACATCAGAGTCTTTTCCAATGAGTCAACTTTTCGCATGAAGTGGCCAAAGTACTGGAGTTTCAGCTTTTAGCATCATTCCTTCCAAAGAAATCCCAGGGTTGATCTCCTTCAGAATGGACTGATTGGATCTCCTTGCAGTCCAAGGGACTCTCAAGAGTCTTCTCCAACACCACAGTTCAAAAGCATCAATTTTTTGGCACTCAGCCTTCTTCATAGTCCAACTCTCACATCCATACATGACTACGGGAAAAACCACAGCCTTGACTAGATGGACCTTAGTCGGCAAAGTAATATCTCTGCTTTTGAATATGCAATCTAGGTTGGTCATAACTTTTCTTCCAAGGAGTAAGCATCTTTTAATTTCATGGCTGCAGTCACCATCTGCAGTGATTTTGGAGGACAAAAAATAAAGTCTGACACTGTTTCCACTGTTTTCCTATCTATTTCCCATGAAGTGATGGGACTAGATGCCATAATCTTCGTTTTCTGAATGTTGAGCTTTAAGCCAACTTTTTCATTCTCCTCTTTCACTTTTATCAAGAGGCTCTTTAGTTCCTCTTCACTTTCTGCCATAAGGATGGTGTTATCTGCATATTTGAGGTTATTGATATTTCTCCCACCAATCTTGATTCCAGCTTGTGTTTCTTCCCGTCCAGCGTTTCTCATGATGTACTCTGCATAGAAGTTAAATAAGCAGGGTGACAATATACAGCCTTGACATACTCCTTTTCCTATTTGGAACCAGTCTGTTGTNAGCCTTGACTAGATGGACCTTAGTCGGCAAAGTAATATCTCTGCTTTTGAATATGCAATCTAGGTTGGTCATAACTTTTCTTCCAAGGAGTAAGCATCTTTTAATTTCATGGCTGCAGTCACCATCTGCAGTGATTTTGGAGGACAAAAAATAAAGTCTGACACTGTTTCCACTGTTTTCCTATCTATTTCCCATGAAGTGATGGGACTAGATGCCATAATCTTCGTTTTCTGAATGTTGAGCTTTAAGCCAACTTTTTCATTCTCCTCTTTCACTTTCATCAAGAGGCTCTTTAGTTCCTCTTCACTTTCTGCCATAAGGATGGTGTTATCTGCATATTTGAGGTTATTGATATTTCTCCCACCAATCTTGATTCCAGCTTGTGTTTCTTCCCGTCCAGCGTTTCTCATGATGTACTCTGCATAGAAGTTAAATAAGCAGGGTGACAATATACAGCCTTGACATACTCCTTTTCCTATTTGGAACCAGTCTGTTGTTCCATGTCCAGTTCTAACTGTTGCTTCCTGACCTGCATACAGATTTCTCAAGAGGCAGGTCAGGTGGTCTGTAGTCCCATCTCTCTCAACATTTTTCACAGTTTATTGGGATCCACAAAGTCAAAGGCTTTGGCATAGTCAAAGCAGAAATAGATGTTCTTCTGGAACTCTCTTGCTTTTTCCATGATCCAACGGATGTTGGCAATTTGATCTCTGGTTCCTCTGCCTTTTCTAAAACCAGCTTGAACATCTGGAATTTCACTGCTCACGTATTGCTGAATCCTGGCTTGGAGAATTTTGAGCATTACTTTACTAGCATGTGAGATGAGTACAATTGTGTGGTAGTTTGAACATTCTTTGGCATTGCCTTTCTTTGGGATTGGAATGAAACCTGCCCTTTTCCAGTCTTTGTGGCCACTGTTGAGTTTTCCAATTTTGCTGGCATATTGAGTGCAGGACTTTTACAGCATCATCTTTCAGGATTTGGAATGGCTCAACTGGAATTCCATCACCTCCACTAGCTTTGTTCATAGCGATGCTTTCTAAGCATCTATGCTTTCTAAGAGGTCTGAAAGAATGTAGTCCGCTGGAGAAGGGAATGGCAAACCACTTCAGTATTCTTGCCTTGAGAACCCCATGAAGAGTATGGAAAGGAAAAATGGTAGGATACTGAAAGAGGAACTCCCCAGGTCAGTAGGTGCCCAATATGCTACTAGAGATCAGTGGAGAAATAACTCCAGAAAGAATGAAAGGATAGAGCCAAAGAAAAAACAAAACCCAGCTGTGGATGTGACTGGTGATAGAAGCAAGGTCCGATGCTGTAAAGAGCAGTATTGCATACGAACCTGGAATGTCAGGTCCATGAATCAAGGCAAATTGGAAGTGGTCAAACAAGAGATGGCAAGAGTGAGCGTCAACATTCTAGGAATTAGCAAACTAAAATGGACTGGAATGGGTGAATTTAACTCAGATGATCATTGTATCTACTACTGTGGGCAGGAATCCCTCAGAAGAAATGGAATAGCCATCATAGTCAACAAAAGAGTCCAAAATGCAGTACTTGGATGCAATCTCAAAAACAACAGAATGATCTCTGTTCATTTCCAAGGGAAACCATTCAATATCACGGTAATCCAAGTCTATTTATGTATTTAAGATATCTATGAGATATTTTGGGCTTTCCTGATAGCTCAGTTGGTAAAGAATCTGCCTGCAATGAAGGAGACCCTGTTTTAGTTCCTGGGTTGGGAAGATCACTTGGAGAAGAGAAAGAATACCCACTCCAGTATTCTGGCCTGGAGAATTCCATGAACTGTATATTCCATGGGGTGGCAAGGAGTCGGACATGACTGAGCAACTTTCACTTTCACTTAAGATATCTTAGTGGAGATATAAGTAGGCAGTCAGACATAAGCATCTGGATTTAAGGAGAGAGAACTGGCCTAAAGATAAAACTTTGAGATTACTGGCACATATTTGATTATAAATACTTATAAATATTTTACAAATATTTGATTCAACTGAATAAAATGATGTTCTACTGAATATGGACCAAAAAGAGAAGAAGAGCAAAGACTGACTTCTAAAATGCACAATATGAAGAAACTGGTAACAGGAAAAGTAATCAACACATATCCCTGACTGGTAAAGTAAAGAAAAAAGGTATATGATACCTTGGAAGTCAACTGAAAATTAATGGAGAAAGAGGATTTAATAATTACTTATATACTCTTAAAATTATCTTAGATAAAATTTAAGATTGATAATAACAGAAAAAACAAATTAAGATAGTACATAAGAGCCTCACAGTTAGGAGGTATAGGGGGCAGGACAGTGGAGAGGATCTCTTATCTAGAGATATCAACATGAAATTTCTTTGGAACTAGTCTGAAGAAGTGAAGTGAACTCCCTCAGTCATGTCCGACTCTTTGTGACCCCATAGACTGTAGCCCACCAGGCTCCTCCATCCATGAGATTCTCCAGGCAAGAATACTGGAGTGCGTTGCCATTTCCTTCTTCAGGGGAACTTCCCAACCCAGGGATCAAACCTGGGTCTCCTGCATTGCTGCTGCTGCTGCTAAGTCGCTTCAGTCGTGTCCGATTCTGTGTGACCCCATAGACGCAGCCCACCAGGCTCCCCCATCCCTGGAATTCTCCAGGCAAGAGCACTGGAGTGGGCTGCCATTTCCTTCTCTAGTGCATGAAAGTGAAAAGTGAAAGTGAAGTCTCTCAGTCGTGTCCGACTCTTCAAGACTCCATGAACTGCAGTCTGCCAGGCTCCTCCGCCCATGGGATTTTCCAGGCAAGAGTTCTGGAGTGGGTTGCCATTGCCTTCTCTAATGCATGAAAGTGAAAAATGAAAGTAAAGTCACTCAGTCGTGTCCGACTCTTCGCGACCCCATGGACTTCAGCTTATCAGGCTCCTCCGCCTGTGGGATTTTCCAGGCAAGAGTACTGGAGTGGGGTGTCAGGCAGGTGTTTTACCCTCTGAGCCACCAGGTTAGTCTAGAGGTAATCCTCAGTCCTTAGGGAAATTAGACCTTTGGCTGCCTAATATCTCCATTCTTGGTGGTCCTGATTTTTTTTTTTTTTAATCTACTTAGGCTATATGTGTCAGCCTCCCAATTCTCTGGCAGTGAATCTCTCATTTTCCTTCAGCACTTAGAAGAATCTTATTAAATGAAGGATTTCTTTGTAGAAAATTCTAGAATTTTGTTACACCAATTTTTGAATGAGAGCCAGTTTTGTGTGATTAAAACTAAAATTTCTTCATGCTATCTTCATTTCTGAAAACATAGCATGAAACACATGATTTGGCAGAAATCATAACATTTGATCACTGTTATTAATAAATTTTCTAAAATTCTATTTCCCTTCAACAAATGCAACTTGCCTTTTGAGTTGGATCAAACTTTTTTGAGGTTTGTAATTTAATTTGTAAATTAAGGAAACTGATTTGTGTGAGATAAAAGATAACACCTGAGACAGCACTTTTCAGCAAATTTCAGGGCCCACAACTTAGCAAATCAATTGATATAAATTATTATATCAATAGATTTTTAAAAATTATATATTATTTGATAAAACATGATTTATTTGTGATATAAAGAAAGAAAACACTCAGGAGAAAAATAGAGGATAATAGAAGGATTTTATTTAAAAATCTATAAATATATGTATATTTGATATCACACTTAATAGTGAGAACCTGGCTATTTTGTTCTTAATACTTGGAAGAAAGCAAGGATGTCCTTCTTCTCCACTACTCTCACACAACATTCAATATATACTAGAAGTTCTAACTAGTGCAATATGACAAAAACTGAAAATAAATAATAGAAGGTATAAAGAATGGAAAGGAAGAAATAAAACAACAGATATTCACAGATGGCACTGTGGCCAATGTAGGAAAGTCCAAAGAATCATCATTAAGAACAATTAAAACTCATGAAAGTAATATGCACTAAAAGCAGTTTCATTGGGTATAAAAATAATATACAAAAGTCAATTGCTTTATACCATTAATGAATAACTGAAAAAAGAAATTAAAAACACAGCACCATTTGCACTAGTACCAAAATAAAACAAGTACTTAAATGACAATTTATAAAATATGCATGTGAGATGACAAAATACAGATGAAAAAAATCAAGGAAGTTTTAAATAAATGGGTATTCTATAATCATGAATAAAAATACCAAACATTAAGAAGTTAATTATTTGATTTAAAGCAAAGCCAAGTAAAACTGCAGCAAGTTATTCATTCATATCAATACTTATTCTGAAGTTTGTTTGAAAAAGCAAGATAAGTTGAATAGCCAATACTGTAAAAGCAGAACAAAGTTTGATGACTGACACTGCTCAATTTAAAGACCTAAAACAGCATAGTGCTGGTGAAAGATTGTACACATAGATCAATGGAACATAATAGAAAACACAGAGACAGACTTACACAAGTATAGTCAATCGATCCTTAAACAAGGAATGATGTCAATATAATAGAGAAAGGAGGGTTTCTTTCCAACTAATAATGCTGAACACTGGGATATTCATACATTAAAAAATGAACAAAGTCACAGACCTTATACTTTAAAAACTTAACTCTAATTGGATTGTAGACCTAAACTGTAAAACTTCTTGACAACAGCATAATAAAATGCATAACCAGATTTGATGAAGAGATTTTAAATACTAGGGCTTCCCAGGTGCCACTAGTGGTAAAGAGCTCACCTGCCTATGCAGGAGACATAAGAGAGGCAAGTTTGGTCCTTAGATCAGGAAGATCCCCTGGAGAAGGGCATGACAACCCATCCCAGTATTTTCATCTGGAAAACTTGAATATCCCATGGATAAAAGAGCTTGGTGGGTTACACTCCATAGGATCACAGAGTCAGATATGACTGAGCACAAGCATACTTTTTTAAATAGTAAAATAAAAAGATGGTAAACAGATTAATGGTTACTAGTTGTATATAGGATAAAATGAATAGGCAAAGCATAGAGGATGTTTTAGGGTGATGATTGTATTTTGTATTAAAGTCATAATTAAGCATTTGTCAAAATGCACATAATGTTACCACATGAAATATAAACATACTGTATGCATAATTACAGAGTTCTGATGATCCTAGGAGGAAAGGTAAAATGTGACCAGAAAATCAAAATGTTTTAGAAATATAATAACTGACGTCAATAAAGGAATTGGAGGAATAAGATGTAGATCTAAATAATGGTGGAAATCAACTAAATAGTTAAGACTAAAGCAAAAGGAATTTATATAAGCATTATATCTACTTCAAAGTTGTATTCTGCTGGAGTCATGAATTGAAAATTCTGAAATTACTCTACATGTATGACTTGAACAATTAAGCAAATAGTGTCAGATGGTGAGAACCATGTTTATTAATGCTGATATAGAAAATTACAGATAACTAAGAGGTGGAGCTTAGAATAATCCATGAGATAATGGATTAGACTTGGAGCACTGATATAAACTCATGTTTAGTTTAATATATGTATAGATGGTTATATATAGAAATATTTATGGATATTTATATACACAGGTTAGTATATATACTTGTATTTTCTTGTTTTGCCACCTGCTCTAGATGAGACAATATATCAGTATCAATGAGCACAGATTGCATCCATAATGAATAAATTCTTTAAAATCTAATAAATTCTTTAAAAAAAGAATTGTTCGTTGTTCTAATATTAAAGAAGAAATATACAAGACAGTCCTGTCACACTTGTGGCATCATCTTCTAAACGTCAGAAACTGAGAAAGTACTCAACACATATTAGTCATTTTTCATTGTTGAGTTGCTAAGTCATGTCCAACTCCTTGCAATACCAAGAGCTGCAGCAGGTTAGGTTCTCCTGGCCTTCACTATCTCCCATGGTTTTCTCATACTCATTTGTATTGAGTTGGTGATGTTATCTAACTATCTCATCCTCTGATAACCACTTATCTTTCTGCCTTCAATCTTTCCCAGCATCAGGGTCTTTTCTAACGAGTCAGCTCTTCACATCAGGTGGCCAAAGTATTGGAGCTTCAGCATCAACATCAGTCCTTCCAATGTATCTTCAGGGTTGAATACATTTAGGATTGACTGGTTTTATCTCCTTGCTGCCCAAGGGACTTTCAAGAGTCTTCTCCAGCATCACAAGTTGAGAGTATCAATTCTTTTTCACTCAGCCTTCTTTATGGTCCAACTCTCACATCTGTAAATGACTACCAAAAGAACCATAGCTTTGAGTATACCGACTTGGTAGGCAAAATGAGATATCTGCTTTTTAATATGCTCTCTAGGTTTCTCACAGCTTTCCTTTCAACGAGCAAATGTCTTTTAATTTCATGGATGTAGTCAATGTCAGTGATGATTTTGGAGCCCAAGAAAGTAAATTCTGGCACTGTTTCCACTTTTTCCCCTTATTTCAAGAGTCTTCTCCAGCATCACAAGTTGAGAGTATCAATTCTTTTTCACTCAGCCTTCTTTATGGTCCAACTCTCACATCTGTAAATGACTACCAAAAGAACCATAGCTTTGAGTATACCGACTTGGTAGGCAAAATGAGATATCTGCTTTTAAATATGCTCTCTAGGTTTCTCACAGCTTTCCTTTCAACGAGCAAATGTCTTTTAATTTCATGGATGTAGTCAATGTCAGTGATGATTTTGGAGCCCAAGAAAGTAAATTCTGGCACTGTTTCCACTTTTTCCCCTTCTGTTCTTCATGAAGTGATGGGACCAGCTGCCCTGATCTTAGTTTTTTGAATGTTGAATTTTAAGTCTTCTGTTTCACTCTTTTCCATCATTATCAAGAGACTCTTAATTCCTCTTCACTTTCTGCCATTAGAGTGGTATCATCTGAATATCTGAGGTTTTTGATATTTCTCCTGGCAATCTTGATTCCAGCTTATGATTCATCCAGCCTGTCATTTAACTCTGTATATAAGTTTAAGAAGCAGGGTGACAACATACAGCCTTGGCATACTCCTTTCCCAACTGGGAACCAGTTGTTTTTTCTGTCCCATTTTAACTGTTGCTTCTTGACTGGCATACAGGTTTCTCAGGAGACAAGTAAGGTGGTCTGGTATTCTCATCACTTAAAGAATTTTCCACAGTTTGTTGTGATCCTCATAGTCAAAGGCTCTAGTGTAGTCAATGAACTAGAAGTAGATGTTTTTCTAGAACTCCCTTGCTTTCTCTTTTTAAAATCAACTTATTTATTTTAATCGGAGACTAATTACTTTACAATATTTTGGTGGTTTTTGCCATACATGACATGAATCATTCATGAGTGTACATGTGTCCCCCTACCTTGAACCTCTTTCCCACTTTCATCCCCACCCCATCCCTCTGGTTGTCCTAGAGCCTGACTTGAGTGTTTTGCTTCTTACATCAAATTTGCACTGGTCATCTATTTTACATATGGTAATATACATGTTTCAGTGCAATTCTCTCACACCATACCACCCTCACCTTCTCTCACAGAGTCCAAAATGCTATTCTTTACATCTGTGTCTCTTTTGCTTTTTTGCGTCCTTTGCTTTCTTCACAATTCAATGAAGGTTGGCAATCTGACTTTTGGTTCCCCTACCTCTTATAGACCATGCTTGTACATCTGTAAGTTTATATACTGCTAAAGCTTAGCTTAAAGTATTTTGAGCATAACCTTTCTAGCATGTGAAATGAGAGCAATTGTGTGGTAGTTTTAAATTATTTGGCATTGTCTTTCTTTGGGATTTGAACGTAAACTGATCTTTCCCAGTCCTGTGGCTGCTGAGGTTTCCAATTTTGCTGACATACTGAGTGCAGCTATTTAACAACATCATCCTTTAGGATTTTAAATAGCTCAGCTGGAATTTCATCAGTTCCACTAGTTTTGTTCACAGTAATGCTCCCTAAGGACCACTTGACATCATATTCCAGGATGTCTGGCTCTGGATGTGTGATCATACAATCATGGTTATCTGGGGCATTAAAACTTTTTTTTCTATAGTTCTTCTGTGTGTTCTTGCCACTTCTTCTTTATCTCTTCTTCTTCCTTTAGGTCCTTAACATTTCTGTCCTTTATCATGCCCATCTTTGTATGAAATGTTTCCTTGATAGCTCCCATTTTCTTGAAGAAACCACTAGTCTTTCCCATTCTATTATTTTCCTCTATTTCTTTGTCTTGTTCTTTCAAGAAGACCTTCTTATCTCTCCTTGCTATTCTCTGGAACTCTACATTGAGTTGGGTATATTTTTCCCTTTCTCCCTTGGCTTTTGCTTTTCTTCTTTCCTCAGCTATGTAAAGCTTCCTCAGACAACTACTTTGCCTTCTTGCATTTCTTTTTCTTTGGGCTGGATTTTGTCACTGCTCTTATACAATGTTATCAATCTCTGGCCACAGTTTTCAGATACTCTGTCTACCAGATTTAACCCCTTGAATCTGTCACCTCCACTGTATAAACATAAGGGATTTGATTTAGATCATACCCAAATGGTCTTCATGTCACTAGTCTTACTTTTTTCTATTTAAGTGAATTTCACAATAAGGAGCACATGATCTGAGCCAGTCATCTCCAGGTCTTGATTTTGCTGACTGTATACAGCTTCTCTATCTTTGGCCACAAAGAATATAATGAATATGATTTCAATATTGGCCATCTGGTGATATCCATGTTGTTGTTGGAAGAGGGTGTTTGCTATGACCAGTGTGCTCTCTTGACAAAACTCTGAGCCACCAGGGAAGGTAATAATGACTTATTAACATATAGACATGAGATTATTATTTTTAGTCAAAATATAATTTTATAACCTAGTTTAGAGTTAAGTGAAAATAAAATCCATTATGTTTATTGTTCTACTATTTCATTTGTTTTTTTTCCATTTTACCATTTTAAATATATCTATTTATTTAATTTAATGAATAATGTTATTGTTTCCTTTAACTGGAACCCATACTTTGAAATTTGGGGAAAGATTCAAGACAAACTTGATTTTCAAATTATTTAACTTAGCATTTATCTTTTTTAAATTAATTTTTATTTTTTTTAGTTTGCTTTGCTTTACAATACTGTATTCGCCTTGCTATACATCGACATGAATCAGCCACGAGTGTACATGAACTCCCAATCTCGACCCCCGCCTCCCCCTTCCCGCTCCACACCTTCCCTCCGGATTATCCCCATGCATCAGTCCCAAGCATCCTGCATCCTGCATTGAACCTAGACCGGCGATTCGTTTCACTTATGATATCGTAAATGTTACACTGCCATTCTGCCAAATCATCCCACCCTCTCCCTCTCCCACAGAGTCCAAAAGGCTGTTCTATACATCTGTGTCTCTTTTGCTGTCTTGTATACAGGTTTATCATTACCATCTTTCTAAATTCCATATATATGTGTAAGTATACTGTATTGGTGTTTTTCTTTCTGGGTTACTTCACTCTGTATAATCAGCTCCAGCTTCATCCACCTCATTAGAACTGATTCAAATGTATTCTTTGATCCAGTGATCCCACTGCTGGGCATACACACTGAGGAAACCAGAATTAAAAGAGACACGTGTACCCCAATGTTCATCGCAGCACTGTTTATAATAGCCAGGACATGGAAGCAACCTAGATATATTATCATTACCATCTTTCTAAATTCCATATATATGTGTAAGTATACTGTATTGGTGTTTTTCTTTCTGGGTTACTTCACTCTGTATAATCAGCTCCAGCTTCATCCACCTCATTAGAACTGATTCAAATGTATTCTTTGATCCAGTGATCCCACTGCTGGGCATACACACTGAGGAAACCAGAATTAAAAGAGACACGTGTACCCCAATGTTCATCGCAGCACTGTTTATAATAGCCAGGACATGGAAGCAACCTAGATATCCATCAGCTGATGAATGGATAAGAAAGCTGTGGTACATATACACAATGGAGTATTACTCAGCTATTAAAAAGCATTTATCTTATGAGATTATAAATGTTAGGAAGCAACAAAGCCTTATCCATTGGTTTTACAGTTATTGTTCTATTTTTACAATTTTATTTTATTTTATGTATTTATTTTAGAGTAGGGGCAAAACTGTACAATGGAAGGAACAGTATTTCCTCTACCACTCCTACCCTAAACTTATTTTCCATTAAGCCCATTGAAAGATCTTCCATATATAATTTCTCGGCAGAATTTATCAAGTAGGACTCACTTTTATCGTGACAAAAGCTTGATTGTTTCATTTTACTTATATTCTATTTTTCCCAATACTCTACCTACTTCACAAAGTGAAAGATAGTTCTACATGGTAATCAATGAGAAAAGCTTAGAAAAAGAGGCTTTTTTATGAAAAATTCCCAAGTTAATTGTTTACTGGTGATATTTCCTGGGTCTTTTTCCACCTTAAGTGGAAAAGGAGACTTTTATAGAAAATAAAGAAAAAACACTTTTCACGAGCAAAGATGTGTCTCTTATAAGTACATTAGCCAAGAGCAAATACTAGAACAGTAAATACCACCAAAGCTGAGAATAGTCAGCTTACTGACATCTTAAGTCAGAAGTAGTAGCAAAACTGAAATTCTAAATAATACTTTTAAAGTTTATTTCATAGAAGTAAAGACTTTCTATTTTTAGCATATGCAATAACGCTTTTTAAGGGGAATAAAAAGTAGATAAACATTTTTTTTCATTAAAAAACTTGTTTTCTCAGTCTCAAAAAATACATATACAGATATATTTTATAAATATCTGATTGATAGGGGCTCTGTGCTTTAGCCCACCCACTACACAAAACTCCAATGTGAAAAGGAAAGGCAGAGTCTATCCTTATAAGTGAGTAAATTGTGCAAAACCCAAGAGTGTCTTAAAATAGTGAAGGTGCTTTCTCTGAACCTTAATAGTTCATTGAGAATCATTTATCTAGCTCATGCAAGCAAAAGTATGCTTCCCCTTCAAATATCAAGTTGTTAAAAAAATAGTGTCAATATAAAACTTTTGTTAACCAATACTAATAGACAATTTTATTCTATGTTTAATGCTTTTGATTTTGAGCTAATGTTTATATATATTAAATAAGTATTTAATGGCAAAGGAAAATATAAAAAATGTTTAGGATAAAATTTGTTTTCCATTGTGAAATCTGCTTGTTCAGGCATAGGAAGGGCTCAGAGAGAAGCAAAACAAATAATTGGGTTGATAGATGTGACAACTGAAAAACAAAACAATGCACAGCAAAAATGCTGTGACTGAGTTTATTTGGTATTTTATTAAGGAGTGTAACACCAGAAACAGTTTCTCAGATAGCTCTGAAAAACTTCCAAAGAGGCAAGGGGTGGAGGAGGTCTATACATATGTGATTTTGGCAAAAGAGGTATGTGCAATCAAGCACACACCTGGTAAAATGTTGCTGCTAGTCTCAAGGAACAGGCATCAGTTAATGGTCTTTTCTAAGTGTGGGGTTTATAAAATTGTCTCCTGAAAATATTTATCTAAAGGCCTGTTCTGCCAGTTTTTCCAGAGCACAGAATGTCTCATTTCTGATCTCTATCCTGAGCTCCTTTCAGGGCATGTTAAAGGCCAGAGACTACAGTGGTTAATGACTCAATCTTTATAGGGCTGAATGGAGAGGAACATTCTTTAATTGGCATTTGCTAAATAATATGTGAGTAGGGCCAACCCAAAGACATCTCCATGATGAGATATCTGGGAGAAGTTCCTCACAGCTAAAGAAGCATCTTTGGTATCTTTGCTTAATAAAATGCTGTCAGGTAGACAGAGCTAATGGACTTCCTGTTTCTCTAATAAATACTCATATTAAATAAATCACAGAATCTTAAATGTTTTATAGAATCCCAAGGATGAAAATAGAAGCTTATATGAAATTCTTTTAAAATTATAATTTTGGAAAGTATTTCAAATGTTCTCAGCTTGTAGATAAATATGATGAGATATACTAATGTATTAGAATTTATGTCTTCAAGAATTTAAGGCATTGTTTTCTAATGCGTTATAAACTTCCCAAACATACAAATAACTTTCAAAAAACAGAAAAAAATGTAGCCATGCAATAAATGTGATATTATGTGGTTCAGAGAGGAGCTACCAGAATAGATTCCTTATAAGCTTCTATTTTGGTCTTGGGGATTTTATAGAACATTTAAGATTCTGTAATTTATTTAACATGACTATTTATTAGAAGGCAAAAGGGAGGGCAGTAAGGAAGTTTTCCTAGGGGAATTACAACATAAAAGCAATATACAGAGCCAGGTCAGTTTTCAGAGTGTGTCCTGTCTTGATCCTTGGTCTAACATAATTTGCAGTAACTCTGCCACACTGTTAGAGGACACAGCCCACAGCCTAATTGTGATCTGAACAGACTCTTTAGGATCAGATCATCTACATGTTAAATACTCTCTTTTCAACACAGCACAAAAGATTGGCCCGTCTTTTGTGAGAGAAAGGTATTACTCTCAAGGACTTGAAAAGAAAGATATTAAACTCATGAGTCTGTCTTTAAAGAGATCATTTATTTCCTGAAAATCTGCCCATCAGCAATAATGTTCTTTAAAGAAAAAGTGACATTATCTCCTCCTCCCTAACCTGAAAAATTTGTGGAGGGTTCACAGAGGGTTCTGTGAACCTTTGCGGGAAGTGTGTGTTTGTGTTTGAGTGTGTGTGTGTGTGTGTGTGTGTGTGTGTGTGTGTTTGAGGTTGATTTTTCTTGTTTGAAATTTTAGAAATGATTGCTACTAAAAGACACAAAACAACATGCATTGAGTATGATTTAACAATGCCATGATTGACTTTTAATTAGGATATTCCAGTTAGATGAGTAGGATTTTATTAAAAACAGTGGGTGTTTGCTAAATTGCTTCATTTGCACCCTACTCTGCAAATCTGTGGACTATAGCCTGCCAGGCTCTTCTGTCCAACAGATTCTCCAGGCAACAACACTGCAGTGGGTTGCCATGCCCTCCTCCAGGTGATCTTCCTGACCCAGGAATTGAACCCATGTCTCTTACGTCTCATGCATTGACACGTGGGTTCCTTACCACTAGTGCCATCTGGGAAGCCCAAACATAAGTTATGCATGTGAAGTCACTCCAGTTGTGTCCCACTCTCTGCTATCCCATGGAATGTAGCCCTCTAGCTCTTCTGTCCATGGGACTCTCCAGGCAAGAATACTTGAGGAGGTTGTCATTTCCTCCTCCAGAGTGTCTTCTGGACCCAGGGATGGAACCTGCATCTCTTCCATCTCCTGCATTGGTAGGCGGATTCTTTACCACTAGTGCCATCTGGGGAGTTCCAACACAAAAATTATAGAGAGTATAATACATCCTTCATGAAAAGTAAAATCACATAATACTGATTATAGGCTATTTTGAAATAGTTGCCCTAAAGATTCATAGCCAAAAGTGAATAGAAAAGAGAAGAGATTGCATACTTGCCTATATGCAATGAGAACTGAGAGATAACACTTTATGAGATTAGATCAGAGTTGGTTCTACAATGAAAGTAAATTTTTCTTTTTTCCAGTGGTGTGTGTGGTCAGTGCAGGAATAACACTAGGAAGACATTTCCAGAGAACAGGAAATAGAATGCTGAATTCAAAGCTATTAATTAAAATGAACATACAGAGGTAAAAGGAAGCAAAAACAAGCATTTTCTGTGGCCCATTTAGCTATGTATTTTTAGAGTTGAGGGTGGACTTTAAGTTCACAAAAAGTAATCCAGATTCCCTTTGAGTGTGGTGTAGTTTACTCAGCTGTGTTAGCCACTCAATCTTACTCTTTTCCACAGTTGTTGAGAATTATTCTTTGTCCTTTAAATTTCTATATGAATTTTAAAATGTCAATATCTGCCAATAAGAATTGGGATTTTTACTAGAATTTAATTGAATCTATTTCATAAATCAATTTGGAAAGAATTGTCATCTTAACAATAGTGAATCTTCTCTTACATGAAAAAGTTGCATCTCAACACTTATTTAGGTTTTCTTTAATTTCTTTTAGTATAGTTTTGTAGCTTTCAGGTTTTAGAGGCTTCTTATTAGATTTCATATTTGCCGTTATGCATTTTCTAATTTTGATGCATTGCAATTTAATAACTTCATGCATTGGAGAAGGAAATGGCAACCCACTCCAGTGTCCTTGCCTGGAAAATCCCATGGACAAAGAGCCTACTTGGCTGCAGCCCATGGGGTCGCTGAGTTGGACACGACTGAACGACTTCACTTTCACTTTTCACTTTCATATATTGGAGAAGGAAATGGTAACCCACTCCAGTGTTCTTGCCTAGAGAATCCCAGGAACGGAGGAGCCTGATGGGCTACCATCTATGGGATCACACAGTGTCAGGCATGCCTGAAATGACTTAGCAGCAGCAGAAGCAGAAACTGAACAGGGTATACTGACTTAATAGAACTTATGCTCTTTTGGTATATAAGTAAATAAGCAAAGAAAAAGTAGAAGTTTTGAAAGGCAATAAAGAAGCATGTATAAAGAAGAGAAGGTACTCTGAGATAGTATTTGTGAGGCAAGAGGTAGATGAGCCCCAGGACGAACAGCTAGTTTGTACCCTGTGGACACATACTCCAAGACAAACAGGAGGATCTAAACCATGCCTAGTTAACAGTAGAATGCTGGAGAATTGCATCCTAATTGAAAAGCATATAAAAAGGTATAAAGTGAATAAAGAACTCCACTGATTGCAGTAAAAACAATCAGTGAAATGGCTTGGTGTGAGAGAATAGTAAGAGATATAACTGGAGAGAAAAGAGTAATGTTAAACTATATTGCATAAGAATATACTATAATCAGGATTTCAAATGTATTAAATGTTAATGACTGGATGTTGAGATGATTCTAGTGTATCTAATTTACTTTTGCAAATGATCAAACCAGCTGTTATATTCAGAATTAATATAAGAATTAAGAATGCTTTCAATTTTTCACCATTGAGGATAATGTTTACTGTGGGTTTGTCATATATAGTTTTTATTATGTTGAGGTATGTTCCTTCTATTCCTGCTTTCTGGAGAGTTTTTNGACAATCCAACAAAGCTGAGATCGCAAGGAATGGATTGTTTGGCAAAACCACAAGGGAGATGTAGCCACTTTTGGAGATTCTGCACAGAACAAAAGGGAGGAGAAATATCTAGGCTTCTTCCTTCTCCACACCCTTCAGTTTTCTGCTAAATCCTCCTATTAGTTGAAACTAGCCAGAATCCAGATGATAATGGAACCCAGGAAGTGCAATTTTCAGGGGTTCCCCACCCCCAAAATACAGAGAAGAATGGAGAAAGGATACAGAATGGAACTAACTGCAAAAAAGGTAAAAACCTGCATAAGATAGTTCCACACCTTCAGAAAGCAAGTGTACGTGAAACTTGTATGACAACACAAAATGTATATGGATTTTTTAATACTGGAGTATAATATCAAAGAATGACATTTTCATGGAGAGTAAAGTGTAAAGACACAAACATCATTCTAGTTTTGCTAATCAATGTAATACTGAAAGTTTTATTTGCAAATAGGAAGCAGAAATAATAGAAAATAAAAAGAATATTCTAATAGAAAGTTTGTCATTTGGTTATCACTTAAAAAGTATTTATGTCTTAGATTTTAAACTACTACATACATATGTTGTAATCATTTAAGTAATGCCTTAAACCTTTATTGGAAAGAGGAGGGCTATAAATGAACTCAATCTACTGTATTTAATCAAGTGATACGTCCCCTTTTTTGCAGTTATTTTATTACCAAAGCACAAGAGGGTGGTTTATGTGAACTGAAATTCCCCTTCACAGCAGTGTCTCGGATGATTTGAAATGAGCAGTTGAAGAGGTGTGCAAATGGATTTCATTAAACATAGTTCACACTTCAACTGCTCTTTCTGAGGCCTTTAGCTTCAGGACTGTTACTGCAGGAAATGTTATCATTCTTAGAGGAAAGTTATTTGGGAATGAAATATTTTACTTCTTCCTCAAAGAGAAAGTATAAGAAAAAGAACAAAGAAAAATATACAAGTAGATACATAACCATATATGTGCAGATGTATATAATTCAGTAAAGAAGTCAGAAATCTAAAAATCAAATGAAAATCCTACCATACTAGAAATTTAGCTTTGTTTCAATTATGAATGGGCTTCCCTCATGGCTCAGTTGGTAAAGAATCTGCCTGCAAAACGGGAGACCTGAGTTTGATCCCTGGGTTGGGAAGATCCCCTGGAGAAGGAAAAGGCTACCCAATCCAGTATTCTGGCCTGAAGAATTCCATGGACTGTATAGTCCATGGGGTCGCAAAGAGTTGGACACGACTGAGCAACTTTCACTTTCACTTTCAATTATGAATAAGAAACAAAATATAGAATTAAATTATTCATAGTTACCAACGTTTCTCCAACAGAATTTCAAGACATGGTGAAACATTCCTTTATGTTTCAAAACCATGCTGCTTTGTCCTAATGTGCTAATTTTTCTCTAAAAGAAATAAAGACCTTGTAAGGTGGCATGTTCTGGCATAAACTGATAGTATTAATAGGAAGGAAATTTGATTTAGATATTACACTAAAGATGACTTTTGTCTGTTTGCTACTGAGGTATAATTGACATACAGTATTATATTGATTTAAGGTGTACAACATGATTTGATATTTATACACATTGTGAAATGACCATTACAGTAAGTTTAGTTACCACCTGTCATCATAAATAGTTATATATTTTTCCTTTTTTTCTTTCTAATGATGAGAAGTTTTAAAATCTACTCTCTTGGAGACTCTCAAATATGAAAAATAGCATTAACTATAGTCACCATGTGATACATTACATTCCCATGATTTATTTACTTTATAAACAGAAGTTTGGAGCTTTTGATCCTCCTCATCCGTTTCACCCATGGCTCAACCCCCTCCCATCTGGCAAACACCAATCTGTTCTCTGTCGCTATAAGCTTAGATTTCTGTTCGTTTGTTTGTTTTGGCTGGTTTTTGTTTGTTTGTGGGGTTTCTTGACCTCACATACAAGTGATATCATACAGATTTTATGCTTCTCTGACTTACTTAACTTAGCATAAAGCCCTCAAAATCCACATTATTGCAAATGGCAATATTTCCTTCTTTTTTATGGCCGAATAGTTTTACACATATAGACATGTTAAAGACATCGTTAAATAAAAGCATTTGAATTTTATCCTGAGTACAATAGACAGTCATGAAAGACTTTAAGCAATAAGACATATGATCAGATGATTTGCATTATACTTTTGGTGGCATTGCAGATGATGGACTAAAGAGAGGTTAGAAAACTGCTGTACAAGTCCAGCAAACCTACTGATGACCTGCTCTAGGACAGAAGTTTTGGGGCTGAAAACGTTGCAAGATTTTATAACCATCCATTTAATAACAAGTAGAGGAAAATCAGAGTGCATTGACTAATACTTTTTCTTACCATTATCCTATGGGAGAATTTTCAGTATGGACAAGGAGCTAAGCCCAATGTCAGGGTCAAAACTCTGGACTGGCAAAACAAACAGCATAGTAATACACATAGGTCAGGAGGGTTCACAGGGCAGAAGTAACATAGAGTAATGAGGTGAAGAGGAAATGATTAACCATTGAGAAGACACATAGAAACTGGTCTCAGGATGTGGACACATGGATGGCATCATTTGATCTTCACTCAAAAAGGGAAAAGCTAAAGCATACTTATTTCTTTTGAGAAGGCAGATAAGGAGGTGTCAGATTACATGTATTAGAAGTGAACTAGAGAGAAATAAAGTTCAATTAATTAAAAAGTTTCAGTGAGACCTTACTCTCAAGAATACTCTCCATTTCAGAGATCTAGCTCAGAGATCTTTGCCATTCCCTGGAATGGCAATACCATTATCTCTCCACCATTCATGTCTTTCTGAATGACATTACAAGAACTAAGTAATCTTTCTCAAATGCCAAAATTTACCCAGATAAATTGTTCCTAATCATTCCAGATTTAGCTCTTTGTAGCCTCTGAAAAGATACATGCACCCTAATGTTTATAGCAGCATTACTTACAATTGCCAAGATATGGAAGCAACCTCAGTGTTCATCAACAAATGAAAGGATAAAGAAGATGCAGTAAACATATACAGTGGAATACTACTCAGCCATAAAAAGAATGAATCATGCCATTCATAGCAACATGGGTGGACACAGAGATTATCATGCTAAGTAAAGTAATTCAGAAAGACAAATATCATATATCACTTACATGTGGAATCTAAAATATGACACAAATGAACTTATTTAAGAAACAGAAACAGATTCACAGACATAGAAAACAAACTTACAATTACCAAAGGAGAAAGGGGATTGGGAGGGATAAATTGTATTAGCAGATACAAGTTACTATATATAAAATATACAAACAACAAAGCCCTACTGTATAACAAAGGGAACTATACTAAACATTCTGTAATAAACCATAATGAAAAGTTATGAAAGAGAATATATATATATATGTATAAGTATAAATGAATCACTATGCTGTACACCGGGAACCAACCCATTATAAATCTATCATATTTTAATAAAAAAGTAAATAAATGGCTACTTCTAATAGAGTTAAAAAGTATACAGACTGCTATGGGTCTGTCTGAATGGGAGTCTAGGGAGCTGAAAAAATGAAAGTATTATAGATGATATATGTAAATCTTCTTGCTCAAAGACTGGCATAGATTAGGTATTTTTTTAATATTAATAGTAACTATAATTAGTCATTTTTTAAATTATAAAGTATTTTCCCCATTTTTAGAGGGATACAATGGAGTTCAAAGACATAAATTAACTCCCAAAGTTGGGTCAGGCTAGGATTCAAAGCCATGTCACTTGATTCCACACAGTGCTCTTTCCACAACTACAAATATAACTCCTGAAGCCAAAGGAGAATATTGTTAACTAAAATACTACAAACATTCTTCAAATATAAACACAAAGAACAATCTTACAGCACTACATTTCCTAAGCCAAAGAACTTGGACGAGAATGATCAAAAATACTATTGTTTTTATTCAGTTGCCTACCTGTGTCTGACTCTGCAACCCCATGGACTACAGCATACCATATACACAGCAAAGCATGAACTATCCAGAGTATCTCTATCATCCACCTTAGTTTCTATAAAATGTTGTTTATATGGCATACTGTTTAGTATATAGTATGTGTATATATATTATATATATGGTATATTTCATACTGTGATACATATTACACTGTAGTATAATTATCAGTTTGAGCACTTGTCTCATGTGCTATAGTGTAAGAGTTATCTGTTCCTGTATCTTGTATAATTAATGCTGGTTGGGTAATTGTCATGTGCTAGTGTTATGTTGCAGAGAAGGTGATGGCACTCCACGCCAGTACTCTTGCCTGGAAAATCCCATGGACGGAGGAGCCTGGTGGGCTGCAGTCCATGGGGTCATGAAGAGTCG
>SJXQ01002904.1:33296-107035 GCA_006408695.1 Aepyceros melampus
AATTTAGAAAGATGGTAATGATAACCCTGTATGCGAGACAGCAAAAGAGACACAGATGTATAGAACAGCCTTTTGGACTCTGTGGGAGAGGGAGAGGGTGGGATGATTTGAGAGAGTGGCAGTGTAACATGTATGATATCATAAGTGAAACGAATCGCCAGTCTAGGTTCAATGCGGGATGCAGGATGCTTGGGACGGATGCACGGGGATAATCCAGAGAAATGGTGTTGGGCAGGAGGGGCGAGGTAGGGGTTGGGATTGGGAGTTCATGTACACTCGTGGCTGATTCATGTCGATGTATAGCAAAACGAATACAGTATTGTAAAGCAAAACTAAAAAATAAAAATTATTAAAAAAAAGAATTAAGAATGGATGGAAAAAAATAAAAAATGGAAAGAGACTGATTAGTGTCACAGTATTCTTGGAAAGAGAGATGTAATGACTTTAAGAATAAGAAGTACAAATTTAAAAATGTAGACAAATATATTTTGTCATTAAAGCACAGAGGGTGAAAAAAGTTTGAACAAGATTTAGAAAACAAGGAGTGAAAATGAGCCATATATTTTTGGCTGGTGCAACAAAATAGATATTGCCTTACAGAAATAGATAAAATTGGTGAAATATTGGTAGAGTGGAAGGCAAAAATTTTTTAAAAATAAACTTTATTAGGTACAAATAGGATCACTATAAAATTATAAGATGCTTTTCACCTAAAAGATATAATTGTTTAAATTCATATGCTATCAGTGAAATAGCTCAATTATAGAGAGATAAATTGATAAAATTAAAGGGAAGATATAAATTCATAGTCATAATCTTCTCAATTATTCTTAGATCAGGCAGATGCTAACTAAAGAAAAGAGTCACAACCTAAGTTGAGAGTTGTGCTTCATTTGGTGGGAGTTTTTATGACTTCAAGGCTGGGAAACAGCTTCTCAAGCAACCCTGAGAAAACTGTTTCAGGAAGGCAGAAAGAGGAGTCAGGATATATAGAAGTTAGCAACAAGTAGCAGGTAGTCTGAACATCAAAAGACTATTGTATATTAAGGAAAACCAGATATCTCAAATTAAGGAATTTAGCACTATTCTATGTATGGGAAGATTCAAAAAAGGAAATATCTCCTGGTTCCTAATAGGTTAGAGGATAGAGAATCCAGAGAATTTTTTATTGTCTATCAATGGGTCTAATATGGAAATTAACACCTGGAAAGACATATTAATGAGAACATTTGCCTGATCTAGGGTGAGCCTCCCAGCACCGTGGAACCCAACAAAAAAAAAGGGGGGGGGGACATGAATTGTCTCTCAAAGATTGATTGAATTTCTTACCATGGGCATGAACTGAGAAATGGAGTATTTCCTGAGATATCAATAAACAAGGATGTCACGGTCATCATGGTTCTGGCCCTCCAAATGTGAATTTTGAAGCCCAGAGGGCACCCAGGAAGAACAATGCCTGCTATCTGGCAGCCATCAGATTATTGCCACTCCCTAAGGTGAGTACTGAGAAGTTTGGTGGAGGAGGGATGTGAGAATACAGAATCAGTTCAATTCAGTTCAGTAGCTCATTCATGTGCGACACCATGGACTGCAGCACACCAGGCTTCCCTGTTCATCACCAGCTCCCAGAGCTTGCTCAATCTCTACTGGCCCCAGTAACTGAGATGCACAGGAAAGGAATGATTTCAGTAAGCCCAGACTGTTGCATCTTCCTATTCATAGAAAAGCCTAAATTGTTTCATTTGAGATATTTGATTTTCCTTAATTAATAACAATTTTTTGACATTCAGACTACCTGACCCTTGTTACAAACTTCCATTAATGCAACTCCTCCCCTTGCTGCATCAGAGGAGTTTTTTCAGGGTTACTTGAGAAGCTGTCTCCTGGGCTTGAAGTCCTAAAAAGTCCCATTGAATAAAACACTATGCTCAACTATTAGGCTGTGACTATTTTCTTTAGTTAAGACAGAGAAGGCAATAATTATTTTAATTATCATTTTACTCTCTTTAAGAGAATACTATGTCAACTTTAAATACTTGCTTTTTAACGATTTTATGGTATTCCATCCTATGAATAAGTATGTTAATTCAAATAAAAAAAATCCTCTAATGTTGATTTTTTTTCCTTCTATTACACACAGTATTGTGATTAACGTTCTTTGTGTGTGTGTGTGTGTGTGTGTGTGTGTGTGAGAGAGAGAGAGAGAGAGAGAGAGAGAGAGAAATTAACATTCTTATATCTTGGACTGCAAGGTGATTCAACCAGTCCATCCTAAAGCAGATCAGTCCTGGATGTTTATTGGAAGGACTGATGTTGAAGCTGAAACTCCAATACTTTGGCCACCTGATGCAAAGAGATGACTCATTTGAAAAAAAAAAAAAAAAACCCTGATGCTGGGAAAGATTGAGGGCAGGAGGAGAAGGGGATGACAGAGGATGAGATGGTTAGATGGCATCACTGACTCAGTGGAGATGAGTTTGAGTAAACTCTGGGAGTTGGTGATGGACAGGGAGGCCTGATGTGCTGTGGTCCATGGGGTTGCAAAGAGTGGAACACGACGGAGTGACTGAACTGAACACAATATTATAATTAACATTCTTACAATTAAATTTGTGTATGGACTAAGCTTAGATTCTTTTCTAAGAATAAATTTGTGGAAAAGAATCTTTAGTTCCATGAAATATCTCAAATGCGTTGGTACTATTGACTGCTCCCTCATAAAAGACCACCTGAAAAGCTGTTGAGTAAGCAAAGTTGTTTATTCAGTTCAGTTCAGTTCAGTCACTCAGTCATGTTCAACTCTTTGCGACCTCATGAATCGCAGCACGCCAGGCCTCCCTGCCATCACCATCTCCCGGAGTTCACTCAGACTCACCTCCATCGAGTCAGTGATGCCATTCAGCCATCTCATCCTCTGTCGTCCCCTTCTCCTCCTGCCCTCAATCCCTCCCAGCATCAGAGTCTTTTCCAATGAGTCAACTCTTCGCATGAGGTGGCCAAAGTACTGGAGCTTCAGCTTTAGCATCATTCCCTCCAAAGAAATCCCAGGGCTGATCTCCTTCAGAATGGACTGGTTGGATGTTAGTCTTACTAAATAAGAAGAAATATCAACTTGAGAGAGTGTTTCATGAAAGAGAAGTGAGGAGAGTATACTTATAGACTATGAAAACTGGAGTTGTGTGATATTAAGGTGAAAATTGCAGTGTGTGAAACTGGTTGAGATTAGGCAGAGTTTGTGATATTTTGACTTTGACATACAATGTGAAGTAAGGATCTTGAAGTAAACTCTGAACAAGCTATTAGTCCTAGTAAGAAAACTATTTTAGTTGGTTCATTGTTACATCTTCCAGAAACAGATACCTGCTTGTCCCCAGTATTTTAAAATAAGGACATGGATATGGTCTAGTATTGGTCAATGTAATAAATGTAATAAAACTGATTTCAGTCCTCAAAATATACTGTAAATTACTCAGTGAAATTCATGTCAACTAATGCTTTTCCATATTTACTCTTAATTTTTCTAATGTTGCTGATTATGTTTTTAGGTGGATTTAAAGTATGATTGAGGCTTCCCCAGTGGTTCAGTGGGAAAGAATCTGCCTGCAATGTTGGGAAGATCCCCTGGAGTATAAAACAGCAACCTACCCCAATATTCTTGCCTAGAAAATTCCATGGACAGCTGAACCTGGTGGGCTCCAGTCCATGGGGTCACAAAGAGTAAAACACAACTGAATGACTGAGAATGCACACAAAGTATGCTTATCTGAAAGATTGCTTGTTACTAATCATATGGAATCACCTCTGATTTGTGATGCATGTCTTATTCTTAATATAAACCTATACTTTTATTAAGTAAAAAAGTAACAGTTGATTACTAAATAGTTGATATATAGAATTATTAAAAATATGAGTCAGTTAATTTCAGTCACTCAGTTGTATCTGAATCTTTGAGACACCATGGATTGCAGCACCCCAGGCTTCCCTATCCAACACAAACTCCCAGAACTTGCTCAAACTCATGTCCATCGAGTCAGTGATGACATCCAACCATCTCATCCTCTCATCGCCTTGTCCTTCTGCCTTCAATCTTTCCCAGCATCAGGGTCTTTTCAAATGAGTCAGTTCTTCGCATCAGGTGGCCAAAGTATTGGAACTTCAGTTTCAGCATCAGTCCTGCCAACGAATATTCAGGACTGATTTCCTTTAGGATTGACTGGTTTGATCTCCTTGCAGTCCAAAGGACTCTCAAGATTCTTCTCCAATACCACAGTTCAAAAACATCAATTCTTGGGCGCTCAGCTTTCTTTATAGTACAACTCTCATATCCATACATTAAGTGAAAGAAAGGTGTTAAATATTAAGTATCCTAAGGTTCAGACAAACACATGGTTTAGCTTATGAGTCACTTTTGAAATATTTGAAATATTTCCACTATAGCATTTCAACTGCCAGCAGGCATTAGTGAGCAAAGATGGCTCTGGTATATTTCCAAAATGAACTCAGTATTGAATCCTTCATTTAAGGAGCTACATCAGTGTTAGACAGATGATGTTGAAGTCTCTTCCCAGTGGGAGGACTTGGGTTACATATCTCACTTATTATTCTTGTTCATAGTGACTATCAGAAATAGATGTAGAAAATTAGCCAGTTTGGCCCATTTTATGCAGGCAGAGTTTTCATGGCAGATATAAAAAGATAATACTCCTAATCCTTGTGAAATATAATCAAAAGGGAGAAAAGTACATTTTTGTATAGAAAAGTTTACAAGGAAATGTTTTAAAAAGCAACATTGTGTATACAGCAATAAATTCAAATTATATTTCTATTGACAATATTGACTGTTCTCACCAAAAATTTCACTTCCTTAGAATCCAAAAAAAATAATAATAAAGGATATTCTTTAAAATTGGAAATAAATATATGTATACAATCTTTTTAATGCAAAAAATACAAAATGTGGATTACACTGACATTTTTTAACATGATGTTTTTGGCAAGGAGTGTGATTTAATGATTACACTTTTTGATTTTAGTAACTTTTAATTGTAAATTCATATTTTTTATTTAACGTGTTACTTAATCTTTTCACATGAATTTATCTATAAGTACAGAATAAGTTAGACTATTAGACAAAAATAAACAACAAAAAAAGAAGGGAAAAATCACGTTAAATCATATAGTCAGAAAATAAATCAGGAAGCAACAGTTAGAACCTAACATGGAACAATGGACTGATTCCAAATTGGGAAAGGAGTATGTCATGGCTGTATATTGTCACCATGCTTATTTAACTTATATGCAGAGTACATTATGCAAAATGCTCTATTGGATGAAGCACAAACTGGAATCAAGATTGCTGGGAGAAATTTCAATAATCTTAGATATGCAGATTATGCCACTCTTATGGCAGAAAGGAACTAAAGAGCCTCTTGATGAAGGTGAAAGAGGAGAGTGAAATAGCTGGCTTAAAACTCCACATTCAAAAAATGAAGATCATGGCATCTTGTCCCATCACTTCATGGCAAATACATGGGAAAACATTGGAAACTGAGAGACTTTATTTTCTTGGGCTCCAAAATCACTGCAGATGGTGACTGAAGCCATGAAATTTAAAGACGCTTGCTACTTGGAAGAAAAGCAATGACCAACCTAGACAGCATATTAAAAAGCAGAGACATTGCTTTGCCAACAAAGGTCCATCTAGTCAAAGCTTTGGTTTTTCCAGTAGTTATATATGGATGCGAGAGTTGGACTTTAAAGAAAATTTAGTGCCGAAGAATTGATGCTTTTGAACTGTGGTGTTGGGGAAGACTCTTGAGAGTCCCTTGGATTGCAAGGCTATCAGACCAGTCAATCTTAATGGAAATAAATTCTGATAGTCATTGGAGGGACTGATGCTGAGACTGAGCTCCAATACTTTGGCTACCTGATGCAAATAATTAACTCATTTAAAAAGGTCCTGATGCTGGGATAGGTTGAAGGTAAGAGGAGAAGGGGACGACAGATGAAATGGTTGGATGGCATCACCAACTCAATGGGCATGAGTTTGAGCAAGTTCTGGGAGATGGTGAAGGACAGGGAAGCCTGGTTTGCTACAGTCCATAGGGTTGCAAACAGTCAGACACGACTGAGTGACCGAACAGCAACAACTGCTGTGGGAATTCTAGTGATGATAATGACTCAGATTTATTTGGTTGCGAGGCTCTGCATTACATGGAGGCTGCTGACTCTTGCTGAGGGCGTCCTTTTTCACCACTCCCAGACCCTGGTAACCACTATCTCATTTCCTTTTTTCTAGGAATTCCTTTTTTTTTTCCCATGTTAAGAAATAACATATAGTCTTTGTCTGAGTTATTTCACCTAGTATATGTGTGTGTGCATGTTCAGTTGTTTCAGTAATGTCCAACTCTTTGTGACCCCATGGACTTTAGGACTTAATATAGTACCCTCAAGTTCTACTCATGTTGTTACAAATGCCAAGGTTTTCTTCTTTCTTACTGAATAATATCTCACTATATTACTTATGGTTAATAATGCAACAATGAAGATGAGAGTATAGATATTTCTCCAGGATCCTAATTTTATTTTCTGTGGATATACATCCAGAAGGGTGATTGCTGAAATATATGGTAGTTCTAGGTTCAGTTTTTGAGAATCATCCATATTTATTTTCATAGTTTCTTTAATCATTTATATCTTTACAAACAGTGCACAAGGAGTCTCTTTATTTTTTTTTCCATATCATTACCAATATGTACCTCTTACCTGTTTAATCATAGCCATTCTAACAGGTGTAAGGTAATATCTCATTGTGATTTAATTTGCCTGATTAGTAATGGATCATCTTTCATGTATTCTTTAGCCACTTGTATTTCTTTTTTGGAAAAAAAAATCTGATCATCTCTCTATATTTTAATCAGATTATTATTTTGCTATTTAGTTGTATTGGTTTCTTATGTACTTTGAATATTAACCCCTAATCAGAAAGATGATCACACAGAGTCAGACACTTCTGAAGTGACTTAGAAGTAGCAGTAGCAGAAGAAAGATGATATGCAATTTTTTTTTTTCCATTCTGTAAGTTGCCTGTTTCACTGTTGTTGCTTTTTATGTTTCCTGTGTTTTTGATATCATTGTCACAAGTTTTTGCAAATACCAATGTTAAGTAGCTTTTTCCATATGTTTTCTTCTAGGAGTTTTATGTGGAGTCTTATCTTAATGTTTTTAATCTAAGTTATTTTTTTGTGAATGGTATCAGGAGCCAGTTTTTTTTTTTTTTATGTATGTGGCTATACATTTTCTCCTCCATAAAACCAGTTATTAAACAGACTATTCTTTCCTCATTGAATATTTGTGAGTGTCTTATTAAGTACTTGTTACCATATATGCCAGGGTTTATTTCTAGGCTCTTGAACTATTGCACTGATTTATGTGTATATTTTATGCTATTTTAAGATAGTGTTTTGATTGCTATAGATTTCCCTGGTGGCTCAGATGGTGAAGCATCTGTCTACAATGTGAGAGACCTGGGTTCCATCCCTGGGTTTGGAAGATTCCCTGGAGAAGGAAGTGGCAACCCACTCCAGTACTCTTGCCTTGAAAATCCCATGAACAGAGGAGCCTGGTGCAGGCTACTATCCATGGGGTCCAGAATTGGTCACAACTGAGCAACTTCACTTTCCTTCTTTCACTTTCTCTGATTACTATAAGAGTTGCATTTTGCTTGGTAATATAGTTTGAAATCAAGAAATGTGATGCTTCTGCTTTGTTTTTCTTTTAGGGAATTGATTTGAATACTTTTTGTCTTTAGTTATGCCCTGTGAATTTGGGAATATTTTTTCACTTCTGCTAAAAATTTCATTGGAATTGTAATTTGGATTGAATTAAGTTGAAATTATATATGACTTTGGGTAGTATGAAAAATTTAAAAAATATTAATTCTTCCAATATGGTGTCTTCTCCAATTACTTTTATTACAGTTATTCATTTTATAGTTTAGAAAGCTCTCATCTCCTTGGTTAAATTAATTCTAAGTATTATATTGCTCTTAGTTCTATTGTGAATGAAACTGCTTATTTTATTTTTTCAGATATTTCATTGTAAATATGTAGAAATGCAACATGCTTTGGATATTGATTTTATATTCTGTAATTTTACTAAATATGATGATTAGTTCTAATATATTTTGGTGGAGTCTGTAGAATTTTCTATATATAAGTTATATCATCAGAAAATAGAAAATTTACCTATTTTTTTTTTCTGATTTGAATGACTACATTTTTATTGCCTAATTGCACTCTAGGATTTCAAGTTAATATGTCTTAGAGGAGAAGCTTTCAACATCTCTAGATATGATTATATCATTTCACATTTTATTCACACAATAAACACATAACATTTATTGATTCACATATATTGAACCATTCTTTCACATTAAAGATAAATTCCCAATTAATCTTAATGTATGAGCCCACTGGTCATTTCCCAAAGGTCTTGATAACACTGGACATTATCACTGTTTCTACTTTTTCCAGTTTACAATAAAAAGGCATTGTTGCTTCACTTTGTTTATTTAATTTTGTACTGTGTGCTCAGTTATGTCTGGCTCTTTTGCGACCCCATTATCCCACTGGGCTCCTCTGTCTGTGGGATTTTCCAGGCAAGAATACTGGAATGGGTTGCCATTTCCTTCTCTAGGGGATTCCAGTCCAGGGATTGAACCCTCTTGCATCTCCTGCATTGGCAGATGGATTGGATTCTTCACTATGCATCTCATTAATTTAAACATTATATATGATTTTGAACTCTTTTTTAACATCCCCATGACACTAGTGGTAAAGAATCTGCCTACCAATTCAGGAGACACAAAATATGTGGGTTCAGTCCCTGGGTGAGGAAGATCCTCTGCAGTAGGACATGGCAACCCACTCCTGTGATAAATCTTGGAAAGTTCCATGGGCAGAGGAGCTTGGGGGCTGCAATCCATAGGGCCACACAGAGAGTAGGACATAACTGAGCAACTAAGTACACACATACATGCCTTTGGACTTTTTCTTAAGATTAAGACTTTTTCACACTTTCTTGTTGAAACTTGCATAATTCTTTTCAATTTACTTTTAAGATTCACTTTTAAACTAAGAGAAGAATCTCATACTAACATATATTGTAAACAATTTCCTCATATATTTTTCTTAATCTGTGAGAAGAGCTTTATTTTAATATAGAGATTAATTATTTTACAATTAATTTATTTTGACAAATTGTCACATTCTTCTAGTTTATGTCTCACACAAATATCAAATCTGCCTATAACTTTTTTTGTGTAAATTATGAGGTAGTGATCTAAGTCACATTTTACAAAAATCAATATAGCTTTTAATATTGATTTAAATTTTTCATTATATTTCATTTATATATCTATCTTTATCTGCCATAATAATTATTAAAAATTATAATAGAATGTTCTACATTGATGCACCCAGTTTTCTTTCAACATTTTCCAAGTTATCCCCATGTATAAATTTTAGGCTAATTCTATCCAGTTTATAATAAAAGCTTTAGGGATGGTGGTTGTAAAGTAATTGTGCATATTAATTTGTGAAGATTTGCTATTCTATATATGCTGAAAGACTTCAAGTGGTTCGGTTTACCTGTATAGTATTTATATATCTACATCCATAAGTAAAACCAGTCTATATCTGTGTTGTATATGTTCAATATTTATATTTGTATTACAGTTTCTGGTGTAAGTACTGAATATATTTTTAAAATTATACTTTTTTCCTCTTAGCTCAGGAAAGTATAAAATAACATAGAAATGATCTGTTAATTCTATCTGTTAAGTTAGTTGAGTATTTTAGTTCACTGGTAGATATTTAAAAAACAGAAAATACAGAAAAAGGCAGTAAATGCAATCTTTAAAAAAAAAAAAAGACGGAGTTTAAACTTGAAAGTCAGAGAAAACTTGGTTTAATATATTACCTAGGTAAACATTTGTAGCATTAGTTTATGTCTGATCGTGGATGCATGAGTACCAAGTCACTTCAGTCATGTCCAATGCTGTGTAACTCTATGGACTATAGTCCCCTGGGCTCCTCTCTCCACGCGATTCTCCAGGCAGGAATACTGGAGTGTGGTCATCATGCCATAAATAATAAAAACATAAGTTTTGTGCAGTACTAAAGTGACTTCCAGAGCAGGCAATAGCACCCCACTCCAGTATTCTTGCCTGGAAAATCTCATGGATGGAGGAGCCTGGGGGCTGCAGTCCATGGGATCGCTAAGAGTTGAACACGACTGAGCGACTTTTTCACTTTTCACTTTCATGCACTGGAGAAGGAAATGGCAACCCACTCCAGTGTTCTTGCCTGGAGAATCCCAGGTACGGGGGGAGCCAAGTGGGCTGCCGTCTCTGGGGTCGCACAGAGTCGGACATGACTAGAGAGACTTAGCAGCAGCAGTAAGTTAATTTATGTAATCAATAACACAAGTGCCAATGCAAGAGATGTAAGAGATGTGGGTTCAATCCTGGATGAGGAGATTGCCTGGAGGTGGGCATGGCAACCCACTCCAGTAGTCTTGCCTAGAGAATCCCATGGATAGAGGAACCTGACAGACTACAGTCCATAGGATCACAAAGAGTCAAACATGACTGAAGTGACTTAGCACACAAAATCAATATTAAAAAGAAAAAAAATTACCATTACCTCAACAGACAAAAAATTTTCTTTTGGAAAAAATACAACATATATTTTTGTATATAAATTTATGCTCAGTTGGAATTGTAAGTATACTGTTTTTGCATGGTGAAGAATAGTTTTATTAAATGTTCAAAATTATTTAAACCAACAGCTAAAGTATAAAAACACTTAAGAGAAATTTTCATCTGATAGCTAATTCCAAGACAATGCTTTTTATTTATAGCAGCTCTAATCATAAAAAATGATTAAAATATAATCAACATTTAAAAATATTAAATAGTCAGGGAAAATGAACATATATAAAACTGTAGAAAAATATTAAGTTTTACTAAAGAAAATTTTCAAAATGGATAAATGGAAGACTGTTTTCTCCAAATCAATTTACTAATCAAAAGCTATGAGATTCTGAGCAACCTTGAGGTACTGCTCCCTGTCATTGACCTCTTCTCATGAAAACTGCCACATTCACAGCTGTCTTAATGGGGCAATCCACAGGATACCAAAAGACCATTTAATAAAGAAGTGGAAACTATTTAAAGACCCTGTATAGAAGGATATCTCTTTGGAAGAGGAAAAACATGAAGAGTAACAGAATAAGCTAAACTTTTAATTTGAGGGCATTCAAGTTATGGTTCAAATTATTACTCTTGAGGAATTCATAGTTAGTCAAATCCAGCTATGAAATCCTGAAATAGTTAAGCAGAATTAACTGAATTTTATAGGATTTTTATCTTTCTTAATACTATGAAAAATTATTCTAATGTATGACTCAGGCAGTTCAGATGATAAAGTATCTGTCTGCAATGCAGGAGACCTGGGATCAATCCCTGGATCAGGGAAGATCCCCTGGAGAAGGGAATGGCAACACACTACAGTATTCTTTCCTGGAGAATGTTATGGACAGAGGGGCCTGGAGGGCTACAGTCCATGGAGTTGCAAAGAAACAGTTGGACACAACTAAGTAACTAACACTTTCACTCCACTCCTTACCAAAAAAAAAAAAAAAGAAAAAAAGAAAAAAGAAAAGAAAGGAAATCTTAAAGCTTTTGTATACTTTTAGAAATTAAGCATGAGAAAGTTTATCTTATTCAACACCACATGAACAACATCTATGTGAATTCATGGTTGTTTGTATGTGTGAGAGAGAGAGAAAGATAAAGAGATAGAAATCAAGATCAACTTATCTAACTACAGAAATGTTGATGATTTTCAACAACATAACACCTTCCCCACAGAAAGCATCTTTAAAGATTATTATTAAATAATAAATAAAAAAGAGGCAGGTACAAAGATTTAAAGATAGACCATGATTCTTTATAATACTATTTAAATATCTTAGAATTTGTTCATAATTTTAAATCAATTAAAATAAAAATTCTATTTTTGTGATAAATTTTGACATGCTTTAACAAAGTAAATTATCTTCTGATTGTTAAGATACTTGTAGAAAGTGAAAAGCAAAAGTGAAAGTCACTCAGTCCTGTCTGACTCTTTGCAACCCCAAGGACTCTTCAGTTCTTGTGGGTTTCCCTACTTTCTTCAATTTAAGTCTGAATTTGACAATAAGGAGTTTATTATTTGAGCCACAGTCAGCTCCGAATCTTGTTTTTGCTGACTGTATTTAGCTTCTCCATCTTTGGATGCAAAGAATATATCAATCTGATTTCAGTATTGACCATCTGGTGATGTGCATGTGTAGAGACTTCTCTTGTGTTATTGAAGAGGGTGTTTGCTATGACCAGTGAGTTCTATTGGCAAAACTCTGTTAGCCTTTGTCCTGCTTTGTTTCATACTCCAAAGCCAGATTTGCCTGTTACTCCAGGTTTCTCTTGACTTTCTACTTTTGCATTCCAGTCCCCATAATGAAAAGGACACCTTTTGGGTGTGTTAGTTCTAGAAGGTCTTGTAGGTCTTCATAGAACCACTCAACTTCAATTTCTTCAGCATTACTGGTCAGGGTATAGATTTGGATTGCTGTGATGTTGAATGGTTGGCCTTGGAAATGAACAGAGATCATTCTGTCATTTTTGAGGTTGGTTCCAAGTACTGCATTTTGGACTTTTTTGTTGACTATGATGGATACTCTATTTCTTCTAAAGGATTCTTGCCCACAATCATAGTTATAATGGACATCTGCATTAAATTCACCCATTCCAGTCCATTTTAGTTTGTTGATTCCTAAAATGTCAGTGTTCACTCTTGCCATCTCCTGTTTGACCACTTCCAATTTGCCTTGATTCATGGACCTAACACTCCAGGTTGCTATGCAGTATTGCTCTTTACAGCATCAGACCTTGCTTCTATCATCAGTCACATCCACAGCTGGGTGTTGTTTTTCCTTTGGCTCCATCTGTTCATTCTTCTGGAGTTATTTCTCTATCATCAGTAGCATATTGGGCATCTACTTACCTGGGGAGTTCATCTTTCAGTGTCTTATCTTTTTGTCTTTTCATGCTATTTATGCATTCTCAAGGCAAGCATACAGAAATGGTTTGCTACTCCTTTGTCCAGTGGACCAAGTTTTGTCAGAACTCTCCACCAGGACCTGTCCATCTTGGGTGGTCCTACATGGCATAGCTCATAGTTTCATTGAGTTAGGCCAGGCTGTAGTCTATGTGATCAGTTTGGTTAGTTTTCAGTGACTGTGGGTTTTAGCCTGTCTGCCCTCTGATGGAGAAGGATAAGAGACTTAAGGAAGCTTCTGAATGGGAGAGACTGAGAGGGGGAAACTGGGTCTTGTTTGGATGGGTAGGGCCATGCTCAGTAAATCTTTAATCCAACTTGCTGTTGATGGGTTGGGCTGTCTTCTCTGTTGTTTGACCTGAGGCCAAACTGTGGTGGAGGTAATGAAAATAATGGTGATCTCCCTCAAAAGGTTCTGTGCATGCACTGCTACACTCATTGTCTCTGGCCCTGTAGCAAGCCCTCATGAACTCATGCCTCTACAGGAGACTCCTGAACACACTTGGGCAAGTCTAAGTCTGTCTCTTGTGGGGTGTCACTGCTCCTTTCTCCTTAGAAGGAAATCTGGTTGATGGAAAAGGGGAAAATGAGGCACTTAGCATGCCAAAAGACCATTTACTCTGACACAGTGATACCTGCTTCCCAAGGGTCTTTGTTCCAGGAGTCCCAGGCACTTTTAAGACATCTCTCTGAATAGCTACACATCCTTTCCTTATAGATAGCCCTCCTCTCAAATTTTCTTCTTGTAAAAAGAATTTACCCTCAGTGGTAAGTGTACCCGAAAGTAGGATACATTGTTCAGAAAGGCTGGAATCACTGCTCATTTGAATTGATGACCTGGCCAGGAGCTGGGGCTGGGAGAATGGCTGGACAGCGGTGGCAATCCTGCCTGGGCAGCAGGCACCAATGTACAGCCCGCAGGCTCCTGCAGCACCAGCAGCATCCGTAGCAGCACCAGCAGTGCACCCACCTCTCAGGCAGACACAGCCTCCATTTCTCTTTATTTTATTTTTGACTATGCTGAGTCTTCCTTGTTGCATTCAGGCTTTCTCTAGTTGCAGTGAGTAGAGGCTACTCACTAACAGCATTGTATGGGCTTCTCAAAGTAGTGGCTTCTTTTGTTGAGGAGCACGGGCTCGGTAGTTGTGGTGCTTGGGCTTAGCTGCCCCACGTCATGTGAGGTATGGTACAGTATGATTACTTGGGGTGTTGTCCTCCTCACGTTCAGCCAAAGATGCACCAGGTAGGGATGAATTAGACTCCTGGTCCTGGCTCTGGCTGTGACTCCATGGAATGAATCTCTCTACCTCTGTTCCCACCCCCAATTTGGCAACGTTGAAGTTTTACCAGAACTTCTAAATCCAACAAGCTGGATTTAGAAAAAGCAGAGGAACCAGAGATCAAATTGCCAAAACCCATTGGATCACCAAAAAATTAAGAGAGTTCCAGAAAAAATATCTACTTCTGTGTTATTGACTACACCAAAGCCTTTGACTGTGTGGATCACAACAAACTGTGGAAAATTCTTCAAGAGATGTGAATACCAGCCACCTGACTTGCCTCCTGAGAAATCTGTATGCAGGTCAAAAAGCAACAATTAGAAGTGTATATGGAAAAACAGGCTGGTTCCAAATAGGAAAAGGAGTATGTCAAGGCTGTATATTGTCACCCTGCTTATTTAACTTATATGCAGAGTACACCATGAGAAACACTGGGCTGGAAGAAGCACAAGCTGGAATCAAGATTGTTGGGAGAAATATCAAGAACCTAAGATATGCAGATGACACCACCCTTATGGCAGAAAGCAAAAAAGAACTAAAGAGCCTCTTCATGAAAGTGAAAGAGGAGAGTGAAAAAATTGATTTAAAACTCAGCATTCAGAAAACTAAGATCATGACATCTAGTCCCATCACTTCATGGGAAATAGATGGGGAAACATTGGAACAGAGAGACTTTATATTCTTGGGTGCTAAAATCACCACAGAAGGTGACTTCAGCTATGAAATTAAAAGATGCTTGCTCTTGGAATAAAAGCTATGACCAACCTAGACAGCATATTAAAAAGCAGAGATATTAATTTGCCAACAAAGGTCCATCAGGTCAAATGGTTTTTCCAGAGTTGGACTATAGTGAGAGTTGGACTATAAAGAAAGCTGAGCACCAAAGAATTGATGTTTTTGAACTGTGATGTTGGAGAAGACTCTTTAGAGTCCCTGGGACTGCCAGGAGATCTAATCAATCAATCCTAAAGGAAATCAGTCCTGACTATTCATTGAAAGGACTGATGAAGCTGAAACTCAAATACTTTGGCCTCCTGACACAAAGAACCAACTCATCAGAAAAGACCCTGATGCTGGGAAAGATTGAAGGCTGGAGGAGAAGGGGACAACAGAGGATGAGATGATTGGATGGCATCAATGACTCAGTGGACATGAGTTTGAGCAGGCTCCGGGAGTTGGTGACAGCCAGGGAAGCCTGGCAGGCTACAGTCCATGGGGTCGCAAAGAGTCGGACATGACTGAGCGAGTGAACTGATGAACTTGACTGTTCAGTTCAGTTCATTTTAGTTGCTCAGTTGTCTCCAACTCTGTGACCCCATGCACTACAGCATGCCAGGCTTCCCTGTCCATCACCAATTCCCAGAAGTTGCACAAACTCATGTCTATCCAGTACATGATGCCATCTAACCATCTCATCCTCTGTCGTTCCCTTCTCCTCCCGCCTTCAGTCTTTCCCAGCATCAGGGTCTTTTCCAATGAGATGGTTCTGCACAGCAGGTGGCCAAAGTATTGGCTTGCAATGACCACTGTATTCTATGGAATTCTCCAGGCCAGAATACTGGAGTGGGTAGCCTTTCCCTTCTTCAGAGATCTTTACAACTTAGGAATCAAACCCAGGTCTCCCACGTTGCAGGTGGATTCTCTATCAACTGAGCCACGAGGAAAGCCCAATAATACTGGGGTGAGCCTATCCCTTCTCTAGCGGATCTTCCTGACCCAGGAATTGAACCAGGGTCTCCTGCATTGCAGGTGGGTTCTTTACCAACTATAAAGGAAGCCTCACTTATAGGAAATTATCCTTTTAATAGAATTAAAATGTTGCTTTATCATTTTTCTTGCAATTGTCCATAATTTGTTTTTCCTTTTTTAGGGAGGGTGGCTTTGTCTTGACATAATTTGAAACAAAAAGCAAGAAGTATAAGAAAATCACATATACCTTTTACACAGATTCCCCAACTATGGCCCATTTTTCTTCTTTACATTTTGCTCCATTTTCCCCTTTTTCATTCTCTCTCTATAAATATACCAGAAATATATATTTGCATATACCATTATGTTGAACAAACAAGTGAATAAAATATTTTTGTACTTAGTCATGGCTGACTCTTTGAGAATCCATGGACTGTAACCTGCCAGTCCTCTCTGCCCATGGAATTTCCCAGCAAGAATAATAGAGTGGGTTGCTATCTCCTCCAACAAGGTGTCTTTCTGACACTCATAAATAATTTAATGTTTATATCCCAAGGGTAAACAAAAAATTTCATAACGACAGGGAAGTTTTCAAAATTAGGAAATGTAGCATAAATACAACAATATTATCTAAAAATTCATATTCACATTTCTTGAGATGTATCAGTCTTTAACAGCCTTTTTCCTCCTTCCATGCCACATTACACATAATCATCATGTCTCTCTAATCTCAAGTAGATTCTGAGCATGGAAATGTTTTTTTTTTCTTTGCCTTCAATTTTCCCATATTTTAATTTCAGTAAAACTTTTGAAATACATACAAGTAAAAGCAGATTTAATTCAAAATATCAATAAATATCACACTGAGTTAAATGATGACACATGTGTAAAACAAAATTAGAAATTACAATGAATTTTTGTGGAAGTAAGTATTGACATCAAATAGTTTCAGAAAACATGAGAAACTAAAGATTCTGTATTTATTTTTGCATGTGTATAAATTCTCTATTTATATAATTTTTCTTTTAGACAAAATTGCATTGTTGTTTAGTCGCTAAGTCATGTCCAACTCTTTGCAAACCCATGGACTGCAACACAATAGGCTTTCCTGTCCTTCACTATCTCCTGGAGTTTGCTCAAACTGATGTCCATTGAGTCAGTGATGCCATTCAACCATCTCATCCTCTGTTACCCACTTCTCCTCCTGTCCTCAATCTGTCCTAGCATCAGGACCTTTTCCAATGAGTTGGTTTTTAGTATCAGGCAGCCAAGGTATTGGAGCTTCAGCTTCAGCATCAGTTCTTCCAATGAATATTCAGAATTGATTTCCTTTAGAATGACTGGTTTAATCTAATTGCTGTCCAAAGAACTCTTAAGAGTCTTTTCCAACACCACAGTTCAAAAGTTTCAATACTTCAGCACTAAACCTCTTTATGATCCAACTCTCTCATCTGTACATGACTACTGGAAAAATCATTACTTTTCTTTTTTTTTAGATTTCAGGAAATTAAATAGTATTTTCATTAAAATCGCAGAGAAATTTTATTTGAGCTAATTTTAGAGCATGTAACTTTCCTTATGTTCCCCTTAAAAACCCACTGCTTGAGAGGAATATCTATAAATGTATTTGTAAGCTTTAAAACTATAGAAAGTTGAAGCAGGCAATCAATACTTTTGAGTGCCAAGTATGTAAAAAAGAATAGAGAATGCAATAGTGGTAGAGGTGTTTTAAGTTGGCTATTACCATACTAAGTAGAAACTGCTACAGCCATAGTTGTGCTTTTCTAGTGCAGAAATCTTTTGTCATTTGTCCTTTATATTTTCAAGCCCAGAGCCTGGATTATAATCTTGCAGATAGGAAGCAGTTAAATTCTATGCTTAATTTATACATGGAATTGCTAACCTGGTTGAAAAACTGGTTAAAGAAAAAAAAATACAATTTAAATTAAATAAAGAATGGGTATACAAAAGATTCAGAAAAAATAAACAAAAATAACATGCAAAACCCATATGCCTTAAATCACAAAATAATTGCTTCCATGGCAATTATTTGTTAAACCTAACCTTTTATTTTTTAAAGACACTTAATAGTACCCTGCAGAAACAAAGATGAAACATATTGGAGTAAGCTCTAAGAAAGAGAAAGAAAAAAATTTAATGAATACTATTTTTTCCTCTCTATATTCTCAGGTAGAGGGCCTTCTCCCATGCTTGCCAGCTCTTAACACAATCTTTAAAAAACTGAAGAAAATTCAGTAGCTTTTTTTTCTTATAAGGCCCATTTAATCTCAGAGGAGATGTATTCTGTAGGTATTTTTATATTTTGTTTACAACTGAAGCCACATGATTAGGATACAAGAGAGAAGAAAATGCTTTCTTTTCCTTTTCAACCTGAAGTGAGTGCTAAGATTTTGATGTAATATTTTTGAATCCTCTAAAACTTCAAATGTTTCCCATGGTTATACAATAGATATTCAAATTTATGTGGTATACTGAAGTAACATCTGAGATACATAGAAATTTAGGAGAGGGACTCCATTAACATATTAAAAGTGACAACTTCTAGAGTTTACACTGGTGTTTCCTCTGTCACTTAGGTAATGTTTTTTATAGTGATAGGAGATTAACAATATATGGAAAAAACATAGAATTCCTGGTAAAATTTTCCTTCTTGGAGAATTACAAAATTAGATCATTCATGGTTTCAGTTAGCATAATATAGTCAGCCTTTCTCAATATCTCTGTTTCCCTTGCTGACCTAAAACAAATGGCTTCCTATTATTTCTCTATCAAAACATTGGCTTATTCAGAATCAACACTGAATTACAATTAGAGATCTGCAACCATGGTGAGTCACTTGCAAGTACTCTGCACAATGGAAAAGTTGACAGTTCATCATGTACTGGTTTTCAAAGAATGAATGCTAAGCATATCTCATTGGCTGACCTCTTGCCAGAAAAGATGAGACAGTTTTTCTTCTTCTTTGTGAGAAAGAGGAGACAATACTTCCCGACAAAGATCCATCTAGTCAAAAGTATGGTTTTCCAGTAGTCATGTACGTTGTGAGAATTGAAGCTGAGCACCAAAGAATTGATGCTTTTGAACTGCGTTGTTGCAAATGATTCTTGAGAGTCCCTTGGAATGCAAGGAGATCAAACTAGTCAATCCTAAAGGAAGTCAGTCCTGAATATTCAGGACTGATGCTGAAGCTAAAGCTCCAATACTTTGGCCACCTGGCTGTGAAGAACTGACTTACTGGAGAACCTGATGCTTGGAAAGATTGAAGGCAGGAGGAAAGGGGACAACAAAGAAAGATATGATTGGACAGCATCACCGACTTGATGGACATGAATTTGAACAAGCTCCAGGAGTTGGTGATGGACAGGGAAGCCTGGCATGCTGCAGTCCTTGAGGTCACAAAAAGTTGGACATGACCGAGTGACTGAACTGAACTGATTTTCACAGGAAATGAGCTCTCCCTTTACTGGCCTCCTGGCTACTTTTTTCAGATTTTGTTCATTAATTTTTATATTTTCCCCTTTTGATCAAGCTATTTCTCTCAAAGCAACGGTAATCAAGAGTTAATTTTTTTGCTTTCAACAGCTTTTTCCCCCACATGCAAGAAAGGTCTTTCCCTGGGCTTAATGTCCCACATCAGAAGGAAAGTGCACAAACTGAAAACTTACTGATGTCACATTCAATTAATAAGGATTGTTAGGAAGGAAAATTCTTAGGTATATTTTGTCAAAAGTCAGTGTTATAAAAATCATAGACATTGGAATAATATGAAGCATTATACTGTAACCAAATATTTGATGGACAAACTTCCAACAGGCCTGATTCAAATGTCTTAAGAAAGCTCTATCATAAGTTGTCATCAGTTTCAATTCCTGGAAACCTTTACTTTAAGTTTACCAGATGATGTGCAGATCCAGTAAGAACTTGATACTTTCTTTATCTTTGTCCTGGAAATTTTAGAGTCTATTTCCTGGAATTCAGTGTCACAAGGATTGGTTAGCAGTACCTGATAGGAACATTTCCAGTGAAGTTAAAGAGAGTTGTTCTGGAGGTGTCTTTTTCAATGATGAAATCTCTAGGGTGAAAGATGTGATGCTCAGGGTCTTTTTCTCCTGAGAAAACATTGTGAATGATTGCTGTATCAAAACATGGTTGTTTTTAATAGAAACAATATGACTCTTGGCTTTTATTTCAGCCAAAACATTTGTTCAGGTTTTCCCATATGATGCAATGGGAAATTTTGAATGAATTTTTTGGCAAAATCAATAATATTGGAGCATTTCTATCTTATTACTTGTGTATTAAAATAACCAAGTGCATTGATGTCCTGTAAATATCTCAAAGGATCAGAATGCATGAGTTCCAAAAGGAGTGGATCTGATATTTAGAAAAACCAAAGAATGCTTATGGCAACGGAATTTGACTTTTGCCAATTGAGTCTTAAGAGTGTCATAGACTAAACAGAGAACTGATGGTGGCTAGTGAAATTAAATTAATAAAACTGTCTAATTGCACACCCTTTCTTAATGGCCTGAGTGGCAAAATGGAGTCCTCAATTATTATAAATTTCTAGAGGACTTCTATAGGTAAAAGCAATACATTCCAAAAGAATTTTGACCACAGAAGAAGCAGTAACCTGTCTGCAAGGGAAAACTTTAGTCTAGAGTGAAAATATACAGAACATGACTAAACATATATCCATGAGACTGAGAATGTAGAAAAAAAATCCCATTGACAATATTGAAATGGTCTATTAGGTAGTTAAAAGCATTTGTGAGCAGTATGAACAGGCTTTCTTCTTTTGTACTTTGGACCAATGAGGCAGTGAAGTAGGCACTTTTCACAAACTTGTTAATCTTTCTCCAGAAATATTGACTCATGAATGCCATTATTTTGTCATTAGACCATAGGTTTAATGTACGCACAGTGGTTAAGAGTTGGAATTTTAGTCACTCTTGGAATACTGGGCTGCTATTTGGTATGAATAAGAGTTTTCTCTTTTTATCAAACTAATGATTGTTGAACATAGAACCTTGCTTTTCCTTTATTGAGGCTAAATTGTTGGGTTCTCAGCAAGATTTTTCCCATGTATCATTTGGGGAAATATCTCCTTGAACCATGACAGTAGTTTAGCTGCTTTTGGTTCCTTTAAAGTCAGGGTTTTTTTGTTCTGTTTTTTTTTTTTTTTTTTTTTTTTTTTGGTGGAATGTCAGCAAGAGGATTTCCCCTAGATTCCAGGGAATCAAGTTAAAAATGCTCTGGAATTTAATAATAGTTGAAGCAGCAGGTAAAAATATCACATTCAATAATTTCTGAATATAAGACTATTTCCAGTCTTATTTCTGCTAGATGTATGAAAACCATGTTGCTTCTACAATATTCCAAAATTGTGAGCTACTCCAAAAGTATATTTACTATCAGTTCAGTTCAGTGGCTCAATAGTGTCCGACTCTTTGTGACCCCGTGAATCACAGTAATGCCAGGGCTCCTTGTCCATCACCAAATCCCAGAGTTCACTTAAACTCATGTCAATCGAGCCGGTGATGTCATCCAGCCATCTCACCCTCTGTCGTCCCCTTCTCCTCCTGCCCCCAGTTCTGCCAGCATCAGGGTCTTTTCCAATGAGTCAACTCTTCGCACAAGGTGGCCAAAGTACTGGAGCTTCAGTTTTAGCATCATTCCTTCCAAAAAAATCCCAGGGTTGATCTCCTTCAGAATGGACTGGTTGGATCTCCTTGCAGTCCAAGGGACTCTCAAGAGTCTTCTCCAACACCACAGTTCAAAAACATCAGTTCTTCGGCGCTCAGCTTTCTTCACAGTCCAGCTTTCAAATCCATGCATGACCATTGGAAAAACAATAGCCTTGACTAGACAAACCTTTGCTGGCAAAGTAATGTCTCTGCTTTTTAATTTGCTGTCTAGGTTGGTCATAATTTTCCTTCCAAGGAGTAATCGTCTTTTAATTTCATGGCTGCAATCACCATCTGCAGTGATTTTGGAGCCCCCCCCCCCAAAATGAAGTCTAACACTGTTTCCACTGTTTCCCCATCTATTTGCCATGAAGTGATATGACCAGATGCCATTAACTTCACTTTCTGAATGTTGAGCTGAAGCCAACTTTTTCACTCTCCTCTTTCACTTTCATCAAGAGGCTTTTTAGTTCCTCTTCACGTTCTGCCATAAGGGTGGTGTTATCTACATATCTGAGGTTATTGGTATTTCTCCTGGCAATCTTGATTCTAGCTTGTGCTTCTTCCAGCCCAATGTTTCTCATGATGTACTCTGCATAGAAGTTAAATAAGCAGGGTGACAATATACAGCCTTGACGTACTCCTTTTCCTACTTGGAACCAGTTTGTTGTTCCATGTCCAGTTCGAATTGTTGCTTCCTGACCTGCATATAGGTTTCTCAAGAGGCAAGTCAGATGGTCTGGTATTCTCATCTCCTTCAGAATATTTACTATAGGTGTAAATAAATACTGTCAGTTTTGCCTTTGGCTAAAGTACAAGCCTGTGTAAGAACATATAACTCAGCTTGTTGGGCTGAAGTATCTGTCAGTAAAAATGTTACCTCAAAAGGAGTTAAGCATGACTAACACAATATTTACCAATGTCACCTTTAAATAACAACCATCAGTGAACCATGAGAATTCACCATTACCCAAGTGAATTTCTAGCAAATAATTGGAATGAGTTAAGGAGATGATCTATCAGTGATATGCACTTGTAAGAGACTCAGCCTTTGACAGAATGGGAGAGAAAAACAGGATAAGATTCAGTTCAGTTCAGTTCAGTTCATTCGCTCAGTTCTGTCTGACTCTTTGCGACAACACGAATCACAACACGCCAGGTCTCTGTGTCCATCACCAACTCCTGGAGTTCACTCAGACTCACGTACATCGAATCACTGATGCCATCCAGCCATCTCATCCTCTGTCGTCCTCTTCTCCTCCTGCCCCTAATCCCTCCCAGTATCAGAGTTTTTCCAATGAGTCAACTCTTCGCATGAGGTGGCCAAAGTACTGGAGTTTCAGCTTTAGCATCAGTCTTTCCAAAAAAATCCCAGGGCTGATCTCCTTTAGCATGGACTGATCGGATCTCCTTGCAGTCCAAGGGACTCTCAAAGTCTTCTCAACACCAAGTTCAAAAGCATCGATTCTTCGGTGCCCAGCTTTCTTCACAGTCCAACTCTCACATCCATACATGACCACTGGAAAAACCATAGCCTTGACCACACGGATCTTTGTTGGCAAAGTAATGTCTCTGATTTTCAATATGCTGTCTAGGTTGGTCATTACTTTTCTTCCAAGGAGTAAGTGTCTTTTAATTTCATGACTGTAGTCACCATCTGCAGTGATTTTGGAGCCCCCCAAAATAAAGTAAGACATGTTTCCCCTGTTTCCCCATCTATTTCCCATGAGGTGATGGGACCAGATGCTATGGTCTTCATTTCTGAATGTTGACCTTTAAGCCAACTTGTTCACTCTCCTCTTTGACTTTCATCAAGAGGCTTTTTAGTTCCTCTTCACATTCTGAGATAAGGGTGGTGTCATCTGCATATCTGAGGTCATTGATACTTCTCCCGGCAATCTTGATTCCAGCTTGTGCTTCTTCCAGCCCAGCATTTCTCATGAGGTACTCTGCATATATGTTGAATAAGCAGTGTGACAATATACAGCCTTGATGTACTCTTTTTCCTATTTGGAACTAGCCTGTTGTTCCATGTCCAGTTCTAACTGTTGCTTCCTGACCTGCATATAGGTTTCTCAAGAGGCAGGTATTTCCATTTCTTTCAGAATTTTCCCCAGTTTATGATGAGCTACACAGCAAAGGCTTTGGCATAGTCAATAAAGCAGAAATAGATGTTTTTCTGGAACTCTCTTGCTTTTTTGATGATCCAGCGGATGTTGACAATTTCATCTGGTTCCTCTGCCTTTTCTAAAACCAGCTTGAACATCTGAAAGTTCACGGTTCACATATTGCTGAAGCCTATCTTGGAGAATTCTGAGCATTACTTTACTAGCATGTGAAATGAATGCAATTGTGCAGTAGTTTGAGCATTCTAAAGCATTGCCTTCCTTTGGGATTGAAATGAAACCTGCCCTTTTCCAGTCCTGTGGCCACTGCTGAGTTTTCCAAATTTGCTGGCATATTAGTGCAGCACTTTCACAGCATCATCTTTCAGGATTTGAAATAGCTCAGCTGGAATTCCATCATCTCCTCTAGCCTTCGTTGTAGTAATTCTTTCTAAGCCTCACTTGACTTCACATTCCAGGATATCTGGCTCTAGGTAAGTGATCACACCATCTTGGTTATCTTGGTCATGAAGATCTCTTTTGTACAGTTTTTCTGTGTATTCTTGCCAATTCTTCTTAATATCTTCTGCTTGTGTTAGGTCCATACAATTTCTGTCCTTTATTGAGCCCATCTTTGCATGAAATGTTCCCTTGGTATCTCTAATTTTCTTGAAGAGATCTCTAGTCTTTCCCATTCTGTTATTTGTCTCTATTTCTTTGCATTGATCGCTGAGGAAAGCTTTCTTATTTCTTCTTGCTCTTCTTTGGAACTCTGCATTCAGATGCTTATATCTTTCCTTTTCTCCTTTGCTTTTGGCTTTGTTCTTTCTACAGCTATTTTTAAGGACTCCTCATACAGCCATTTTGCTTTTTTGCATTTCTTTTCCATGAGGATGGTCTTGATCCCTATCTCCTGTAAAATGTCATGAATCTCCATCCACAGTTCATCAGGCACTCTATCTATCAGATCTAGTCCCTTAAATCTATTTCTCACTTCTACTTATAAGCATAAGGGATTTGATTTAGGTCAAACCTGAATGGTCTAGTGGTTTTCCCTACTTTATTTAAGTCTGAATTTGGCAATAAGGAGTTCATGATCTGAACTCCTGAATATTCTCTAATAGTACCCCTAGAGAACTTTAAATTATTGAAATCAGCCTTTAGGACTTGTCAAAATTAAGAAAGACTCTCAGTAAAACTCTGAGCCATCACTTTTCAGTCAAACTGTTTTTCTTCTTAAGTGTAGTAAAAAAGCTATTCAATAGTTTGATCAACTGGAATACTAAAGAATTCTCTGTATAAATAATTTGCTGTAAAGAATTTTCTTCTAGTGGAAATGGATGTTAATAGATATCAGAAAAGCAGGATGTGAATAGATAAAATGTTGTTTATTACTCAGGGGTCATGTACAGACTTCCAATTTATGTTCTTAGGTTTTCTCACCATTAAAATAATAGTATTAGGCAGACAGAATGAGGAATTAAGAGGCCTTGAGCTTTGCAGCCTTCTATTATGGGCTTTATACCTTGACGTGGAGAGTATTCTTCATAGATCTTGCAATACAGGAGACCTGGGTTTGATTCCTGGGTCAGGAAGATCCCCAGGAAATGTCAACCCACTGCAGTATTCTTGCCTGGAGAACCCCATGGACAGAGGAGCCTGGTAGACTACAGTCCATGGATCACAAGTGCCAGACACAACTTAGCAAATAAACCATCTTTACTTATAGGATATTGATTAATTCTAGGAAAAGATTTTGCAGGGTTTATTTGAATCTTCATGAGAGGTATGTTGTAAATTTTGACAGTATCAAGTGGAGATTTTGCTCCTAAGGATCATGTTAGTTGATTCAATAGAGAGAAACGATCTATTTTTCAAGAATCAGCTCTGGCATCATCAGAGATGGAAGCAGGAATAAAAAATGTAAAACGGTCATTTAATTTTCTGGTTGGCTGCTTTGATGACTACTGTTGAATTCTGGGATCGTTTCAACCTTTTTGACGAAAGAAATTCTGGAATGATATTCCTTTAGGAAATCTTGGCCTAGTAAGTGAATATGGAAGAGAAACCAAGAAGAAAAATGTGTGTCTGTCTCAAAGAGTCTAAGCAAAAAGAGTGGGTTATTTATATTCAGAGAAAAGAAACTCTTGAGGTTCATTAGATATCATTTTTGAAGTGTTTTAGAACCTTGAGGAAAAGGCTATTATACACTGGCTGGTGAAGATGGGGGGCATTGAGTACTCTAGTATTAAATTATACTGGCAAGGATTTTCCCCAAGCTGGATAAATGTTTCTCCAATCAAATTAAGAGAGAGGATTGGGGAGCGACCCTATGTATTCTTGAGGGTTGGAAAGCTGTTGTAAAAGCTACTGGTTAGAAGGCTGATGGCACCTGAAGAATTAAATTTGTAACAATCTCTTTTCCAATGTCCTGAATCTCTTAAATAATAGGAGAAACTGGGAAAAGGTTTTCCTTTCATTTCTTCTTGTTGTTTAGTTGCTAAGTAGTGTCAATTCTTTTGTGACTCCATGGACTGTAGCTTGTCAGGCTCCTCTATCCATGGGATTTCCCAAGCACGAATACTGGAATGGGTTTCCAGTTCCTTCTCCAGGTATCTTCCTAATACAGGGATTAAACCTTTCTCTCCTGCTTGACAGGTGGGTTCTTTACCGCTGATCCACCTGGGAAGTCCTCGTTTCCTTCAGGGGCCTTCATTATTGGAGTTGAAGAATAAGAATTTTGACAGTCTTTATTTTAGGTGACTCATCCAGAGTGTAAGAGAGCTCTCTTGCTGTAACTAAATCTTCAGCTGATATACTTTTTATTTCTATCCTGGTCCTTTTTATTGAAAGGGAAAAGTCTCAGTTCATCCTGCTAATAAAGTGTTAAAAGTTATCTGAATGGAATCAACATCTGAAGATAATTTTTGTTAAAAATAATCTGAAGTCAATCATAATAGTCATGATCAATTTCATCAAATTTTTGTGTGCACACCTGATTTTTGTTCCAATCAAGAGGATTTGGAAAAGCCATAGGAATTGCCTGATGAAGCTACCAAGCTTTGATTGAGCCTGATTATAAAAAGTTGGACTTTTTGTACTGTTTCTGGGCTTCATGAGACATGATAAAGGGCAGAAATGGTAAAGACCTAACAGAAGCAATAGAAGTTAAGAAGAGGTGGCAAGAATACATAGAACAATTATACAAAAAAGATCTTAATGACCCAGATAACCATGATGGTGTGATCAGTCACCTAGATCCAGACCTCCTGGAGTGTGAAGTCAATTGGGCTTAGAAAGCTGTACTACAAACAAACATAATAGCTTTATGTTTTGAATAAACATTTCAAACCTAAATTTAACTATTTTAAATAGTGTTGTTACTTAAAAATATAATTCAACAAGCTGTAAGGACTTTTTAATACATTAAAATTACCCAGAAAGTAATTTGCAAATTAAAACAACAGTAAAGCAAAACAAACTAAAAAATAAAAATTAATTAAAAAAAATAAAAGTAAAATATAGGTAATAGCATATACCCATGTATTCACTTCAGAAATTGATTAATGTTGGCCTCTTTTATTTATGAAGCTTAATTTTTAAAATTAAAGAAATAGAATAAACAGATAAAAATTAAGGGATTTCAAAAGTTTCCCATAATGGCCATGGGTATTGTAAATTGCCTTCAGTCATATTCTTCCATTTATTTAGAAACAGCCATGTCCCCTTCTGTCATGTTTTTATTTTTATTTTACTTTATTTTACTTTACAATACTGTGTTGGTTTTTCCATACATTGACATGAATCTGCCACAGGTGTACACGTGTTCCCAATCCTGAATCGCCCTCCTTCTTCCCTCCCCATACCATCTCTCTGGGTCATCCCAGTGCACCAGCCCCAAGCATCCTGTATCCTGCATCGAACTTAGACTGGCAATTCATTTCTTATATGATATTATACACGTTTCATTGCCATTCTCCCAAATCATCCCACCCTCTCCCTCTCCCACAGAGTCCAAAAAGCTGTTTTATACATCTGTGTCTCTTTTGCTGTCTCGCATACAGGGTTATCGTTACCATCTTTCTAAATTCCATATGTTAGTATACTGTATTGGTGTTTTTCTTTCTGGCTTACTTCACTCTGTATAATCGGCTACAGCGTCATCCACCTCATTAGAACTGATACAAATGTATTCTTGTTAATGGCTGAGTAATAATCTTTTGTGTATATGTACCACAGCTTTCTTATCCATTCATCTGCTGATGGACATCTAGGTTGCTTCCATGTCCTGGCTACGATAAACAGTGCTGCGATCAACATCGGGGTACATGTGTCTCTTTCAATTCTGGTTTCCTCGGTGTGTATGCCCAGCAGTGGGATTGCTGGGTCATAAGGCAGTTCTATTTGCAGTTTTTTAAGGAATCTTTACACTATTCTCCATAGTGGTGTACTAGTTTGCATTCCCACCAACAGTGTAACAGGGTTCCCTTTTCTCCACACCTTCTCTAGTATTTATTGCTTGTTGGCTTTTGGATCGCAGCCATTCTGACTGGCGTGAAATGGTACCTCATTGTAGTTTTAATTTGCATTGCTCTGATAATGAGTGGTGTTGAGCATCTTTTCATATATTTGTTAGCCATCTGTATGTCTTCTTTGGAGAAATGTTTATTTAGTTGTTGGGCCCATTTTTTGATTGGGTCTTTATTTTTCTGGAATTGAGCTGCAGGAGTTGCTTGTTTGTTTTTGAGATTAGTTGTTTGTCAATTGCTTCATTTGCTATTATTTTCTCCCATTCTGCAGGCTGTCTTCATCTTGCTTATAGTTTCCTTTGTTGTGCAGAAGCTTTTAATTTTAATTAGATCTCATTTGTTTATTTTTGATTTTATTTTCAGTATTCTGGGAGGTGGGTCATAGAGGATCCTTCTGTGATTTATGTCAGAGAGTGTTTTGCCTATGTTCTCCTCTAAGAGTTTTATAGTTTCTCGTCTTATAAAATCAGCTTGAGTCCCTACAGAATAGGGCACCCTCAAAATATGTAGATACCTAGGATTCTAGTTCTCAAAAGATTTTCTCTAGAGTGAAGAATTATTTTCAAATAGCTCAAAGAACTCAAACAGATTAAACAGCTCAAAGAACCTGCAGGCTTAATATTATCCAGTTCTAAGCAAATAGCGTAGTTTCAAAGAAGCCAGACAAGGTTGATCAGCACGGTTGTAATGAAACGGCTTAATGCTTAGGGGATCAATCTTAACAGGAAAGCTCCAACAGGACAGCTCATATTCCAAAATGAATAAAGAGGAAGGCTGAACTTGCACATGTTCAATAAAACAGTTTCTGTTCCTAAAGGAGAATGCCAAAGGCTAACCAGTTCCAGTTGGAACAACCTGACTTCAAAGACAAGGCTGTAGTACCAAATGATAACAAGCTCTTAACAATAAAGGAGGAAGCCTTAAAATAGATTTCAAAAAATCTGGAGAATTTTAAATACCAGGATGATATAAGCTCAGATCTAGGTGAAAGACTTACCCTCCAAACTCCAAGGTTTGTGAAGCTGGTGGTTTTCTCTGAATCCCTGTACTGGCTACCAAAATATTTAACTAAAATAAATGATGTGCTAAATTATTTATCCAACAAAAATGATTTATTTGAGGTCAACAAAGAATTACAGTTCAGAGTCTGCACCCATGTTGAGACACACACCGTTCCCTGAACAGCAAGGAGAGGAAAATTCTTTATAGAGGGGGAAAGGAAGTTGGGAGGGCTATAGAAATGAAGTGTTCATTGGAAGCAGTGACATTTTGAAGTTTGTTGGCTTTTTATTTGACAGATCTCATAATCTCCACTGGCTGAGCTCTGAAGGGGACAGAAGAAGAAGTCTTTCTCCTTTCTGTTTGGCTCTGCTATTGTCACAGGACAACAGAACTCCTTCTTCTGACCTACTGAATCTATTTTAATTGAGGTTTCTGTTTGTTAATTTTTGCACCCTCATTTACCCATCTTCATCCCCAGGGTTAGCCAAACTTTGAAGCAGAAGACACAGTGCTATAGAATATTATGTTTTTCCAGGACTTTTGACCCCAACTATAATGATTCAGGATCCAGTTACATACTTACAGGGAATATTCTATAGAAGATTACTCTCATTTCTGAAGTCAATTGCAAGATTGGTGTTTTTGAAAACAACCCTCTGATTTGGGTTCAATAATTGGAGAAAAGATTCACAGAATGTACTGAAAGCTCTTGTACTCATGAATAAAGTTTGTTATAGGGAAAAGTTTCAAATTAGAACCAGCCAAAGGACAGAATGTAGTGCCGGGGTCCAGCCCTGGTGGATCCAGGGTAATTCAAAGCAGGGACGGAGTCAGTGTCCTAAGATATGGAGGGAGATTAGAAAGAAATAGTATAGTAGGAAAATATTAGTGGGGAAAAAGAATCTGAATAACTTGGTTTACGTGGAGTACCAATAAAACCTCAGGACAAGAGGTTTGCACATCTACATAGGCCACTAGTGCCCACTTGAATAGTGGAGGGTGCCCTGCCTTGGGCTCCCTCTTGCGTGTGTCTTAGAAGCCAAGGCAAGTAAGTAGACATGGCGAGCATCCATGCTCCAGATGGGAATTCAGCCAGAAGGGGAAAGGAAGAACAACACAGGGAATCAGTCTTTCCAGAAACTGATCTGTTTTCTTTATTTTCAGGTTTACTTATGTACCTTTTTTTACACATAGAGACAAATGGAAATTTTAAAGTCACATGAGAGTCAGCAGTCCTGACCTTTATCAAAATCAGGTACTTCATATAAATGTATACAAAAAGGTCTTAGGGGTTTTACATCATCTTCTGGCCAGGGGGCCTGCTAACATTTTATGATACTTTCTTTCTGATAACGGTCAGTCAACCAGAAACTTATTTTCCAGGGATGATTTTTCTTAAACCAGGCACCAACCCCCAAAGGTACCAGATAAAGTTGCATTTCTAAAGGGTGAAGGTGTAGTGGGTTACAATTAAGAATGGAATTTATTTAGCCTAAAGTTAACATGATTAATCTTAATGGTTAATACTTATTTCTCCTATATGCTAGTTATATTCATTATAAGAGCAGGGAATATGGAGATTTAGCAGCAAACATTGGCCCAATAAATGAAAAACCCTTTACCAACATGATTTTTATCTTTAGAAAAACTCAATGCTAATTAAGACTTTCAAAATACTCCAAACTCTCTGTGCTGTTTATGGTTGAGAGGTTGTAAACACTCATGTACATAGTAGCAAGAGTGTGGATAATCCTGTCACACAAGCTAGTCTGCAAGCAGAGAGGTTTGACCTGAGACACCCTTGTCATGCCCAGAAATTTTTATTAACTGGAGCTGTAGGTTAACTCCTTCTTCAAGAGAGGTGGTGGGGGACAGCCCCCTGTAAAGTCAGAGGTATAGGTGAGAGCATGAAGCAGTAAAGTAGGCAGACTCTGGTTTGGGGGGTTGATGCGTGGGAACAGGGGGTTTCCTGAGGCTCGATCCACCTTTGTGTATGCCAAAGCCTCCTTCCTCATGACTTTTGCCACGAGCAGAGTTCCTCACGCTGGCTACCGGCAATGTAGGAAGATGCCAAATACAGTTTCCATTGTCCTCAGAACGTGTTACCCTCTCAACATTCACCTGTGATAATATGCATGAGGTATTGCCTACTGGAGAAGCTCACCCAAGGTTCAGGGTTCAGAATTTTGAGATGTTGTTAGGTTGGCCTGATTAATTTATTGTCCACATGGTTGAACACTGTCAATTGACACTTCTGACCTTATGCCCTGCTATAAGTCACCTAGTTAATCTTTCTGGCATGGCTAATCTCCACCCTAAGACTGTCAGGTATGGATGTTCAGACTCTGAGTTACCTCATTAAAGCAAACTATTGTTGTGGTCAGAAGTCCCCACCATCAATTAAAAAAAAAAAATCTTATCACTCAGAAATTTCAAGGATTTCAGTTCAGTTCAGTTCAGTCACTCAGTCGACCCCATGGATCTCAGCACACCAGGCCTCCCTGTCCATCACCAACTCCCGGAGTTCACTCAGACTCACATCTATCAAATCAGTGATGCCATCCAGCCATCTCATCCTCTGTTGTCCCCTTCTCCTCCTGCCCCCAATCCTTCCCAGTATCAGAGTCTTTTCCTTTTTTTTTTCCAGAGTCTTTTCCAATGAGTCAACTCTTCGCGTGAGGTGGCCAAAGTACTGGAGTTTCAGCTTTAGCATCATCCCTTCCAAAGAAATCCCAGGACTGATCTCCTTCAAGGATTTAGATGTTATCAAATAGGAGGCCAGTAAAAATACCAAAAAACCTCTTTGGGCAAGGTCAAATATTCAATATTTTACTTCTCTGTCTCTGTGTCTCTTTTTGTTTTTCCTCTGTATTGATCCATATATGTTTCCATTAATATACTATATGTAAGTCTGATCATTATATCAGTGTTTTTCAAAACATGGTTGCTGCACCAGCACTTGGAAATTTTTTGGAAATGCAATTCTAGAGACTCACCCAGACCAATGAACCAGAAATTTCACAGCTTTCTGCATTTAACAAGCCCTCCAGGTGATTATCATTCATGCTTAAATTTTAATCCACTATTCTAATCCTAAAACTCTTAGTTGTCATAGAATAAAGAAGAAAATGGGAAAGTATTCAAGAGCCTTTTTGGAGGTGTGATATCACTAGAAAACTAAGTAATATTTGAATAGACAAATGGCGATTCATTAGTTTCTTGAAATGTGAATCAAATTCTCCATCTTGCATCAAGGGAAATTAACATGACACTTCCCTTGGTTTCTGATTTAACTCTTTTAAAAAATAACTATTAATTTAGGTTAGCTGTAGCCATCATGGAATTGTGCAAGAATAGCTTTAATAAAATAAAAATTGTACCTTCATTTTCAACATCAAAATTGTGGATGTTTTTGTTCCCCTGACTGAAAACAAAGATAATTCTCTCATAAGTGGATAACTTGTATCATATTCTGAAACATAGAATAACTTTTTTTTAATAGCTTAGCTATAAACCATTCAACATAGGAGTCCATGATATGAAGGCCGACAGTTTGTAATGTAGGGTTTAATTAAATTGGGCACTGCTATAATTAAAGGTTTTGAGTTGTTAATGCATCACTCTGGCAAACATTTAATTTTTAACTTGCTGGTGAAACCCTTATTAAAACAGGATATTAGGGCAGCTGAAAAGAATTTGCCAGAGGAATCATTTGTATTTTTAGATGTAATTCAGCACAATACACTGCTGTGATTGTTTTCTTTTTAAATAAAAAAAAAAAGGAAGATTTTGGAAGTCAAGAATATGAGAGCAGTTTGAGATAAGAGAGCAATTTCATTAAAAAAAAAATCTAACTTTGAGAAGAATAATTGTACATGCCAGTGTTGTAAAGCCGTCTATGGTCATCCCAAACCACACTGGCATTTTAGGGTCTCACACTGAGCCTGAAGTTTCCGGTTATTTAAGTATCACTTTTTCTATTTTGACAAATATTTCACTTATTCCATTTGCAACTACAAAAGGCAAGGGGCAGATGCTCTATTAACCTGTTGATTCCTGAAGCTAACATTAGTGAAAAATGTCTATATTGGTCTATCATAGGCTCCTGATGATTCTCTCAAGTAGAAGTGGCTTTGCTAACCAGCATTCCAGTGCCAATTCAGTGATTCTTTCCTTGATTCTTAGATTTGAATATTGAATGCAGAAACTCAGAGAAAATTCTAAGCAACCCTAGCTTCAGAGTTCAGTCTGTTATAGAGCAAAGCATAGGTTAAATGAAGATGGTAAATGTTACTTTCTGTGTCTTATTTGTAAGATTCAAATGATGCAATAGTATATTAAAAATATGAGGAATCTTGTACTTAAGAAATATAGGACACTTTGTTTATTTCAACATTTGTTAAACTTAATCTACTACAAGGCCTCTCTCCCTTCCCATGACTGTTATACTCTCCCACAGACCATGCACTGGCAAATATTGTCATAATGAAAAGAAGGCTGATTTACCATTAAGGGACCCCAAATTAATTCTGCTTCCATTGTTTGCTAACTGTGTCTGTGTGAGCTTAGAGAAATTAATTAAAATGCCTGGAAGATTTGGTTTCTCATCTCTAAAATAAAGTTGATAATTACCACAGAAACTTATTATAAGGATTAAAAGAATATATAGATTCAGAAACACAGTAAACTTTAAAGTATATTTGAAAAAGTTATTTTAATTTCTTTGCTCTTACTTACTCAGAAATTTGTCACTAAACCTATGCATTTCCCTGGTACTTTATTTTCTGTCATTCTATGTATTCTACTGGACATCATTTACTATGCAGAAGGTTATTGGGGGATAGGAGGAGTGCCTAGAGTATATTAAGATAGAATGGGTCCACTTCACTAAATATTTATTCCCTGGATATATTCAGGCAGAACTTGAAAAATATTGTACAGAAAATACAGTTCAAGGTTAATTAATCTCAGGTTCCTTCTTATTCAAAGACATTGTGACTTGAAAAAAAGTATTAGAGCTCATAATGTAAATACACTATTGACATTACATCCAATGAATAAATATTGGCAAAGCATGGAAAGTGTATTCAGGTATAATAAAAGAGGTACAAATTCATATTCTTGTAAGTTGCTACTAGCTACTAACTTTAAAGCAAAGAATATCTATCTATAGGCAGATGATAGATGATGGATAGATAAATAAGCAGAAAAAAGCAAAATCTATGTCAGACATGTTACATGAATTAGTTTCAAGAATTTATTCATGGAATAAATACGGAGTTAGTATGATATCTCTAAAGATAGAAGAGTATAAAGTTTTCTCTTGCTTTCTTTTTTCTTTTTTTAACTAAAATGAGGGTTTTCCATGATCAGGTTAAAGACAGAGGTGGGAAGTAAAGATTTAACATTAATAGTTAAAAAGCATGCATGTCTGGAGAATGGGAGGTAATAGACACTTTACATGTAAAGTGACGCTTTACACTTTTCATGTAACTGAAAGAATACAAAACTGAAAATACTCCCAATTCAAACAATTTCTTTTGAGAACCATGATTTTTGCATATATTATTTAGAATTTATCTGTTAATACAATACCAAATATGGTTTTAATGCAAAAGAAAGAAATTTCTTTGGAATTGTAATTGATTTTTACCTACTCTTTCAGAATGAAATCCTATATATGTGCTTGATTCCTGTTTGAGTCCTTTAAATTATTAATCTACTTTGTGTCAGTTAAGAACTATTACATGAGCCTGTTTTAACAATTTAACCCCCTAAGTCAATATAAAACAAATATAACATCTTTGTTATTTTTTTTATTTTTTTCATTAGTAGCTGTTTATTGATCAATGGTTTGATATAAACTTATTTCAGATCTTCAGAATTTTGCCCAAATGAAATCACAAGCATTACAAAGTTTTTCTCTTAAAAATAAAAAAGGGGTTGGGGGCAGGTGGGGAAGGACCAACCTAGCAGTAGTGACATTTGAGAATAAATTAACAACAGCAACAACAAAAATTTAGTATTACCATTTATTGGTGACAAACACTAAGGTTTACTTACATTCCAGGGGAGAAAAAATTACAGCGTAAACAACGAATCCAAGCAGTACTTAACTCGCAAGGCTACCGTGCTTGTCATCTGGGCTGTTATGCGGGACCTCGCCGCACACATCTCTGTGCACAGCAACACTTCAGAAGCAACAGTTAGAGAGAGAAACATGGGCCGTTCTCTCCAGCCCTCATGGAGATGTAATCATCAGTATAAAGCACTCACGGAAGATCAATCTGCTTATGATCAATCTGTTGCATATGTGCTGCATGGAGACCATCTTTGTTATTTTAACATCACCCATTTCCACCAACTATCGTTTCCTGTGAACAACATGAGATGCTCTTTCAATGCCTCCAGTAGAAATGGAATCAGATTCTCTAGATTTAGATTATTTCTGTATATGTGTGACATCTCATACTATTGTTAAGCTTCATAAAATGTTAAAACTGTTATTAAAGTCTGCATTTTTATTGACTTGAATTAGATAGTAATAGTTTCACCTAAGACAGCTTTTATCAGAAACTTTCTCCTTCAGACACTGCAGAGAGGGAAATTCACATATCTTTATACCCCAGGAAGTGACTGACAGTAAATGACTTAACACAAGGTAGTCACATCTAAGATTTAACTGATTTTGCATGAAGAATCTAACCACACCACCCAATGTTCTAAACTTTAAAACAAATTCTATGTTGAAAACTGACTCTTGTTATTTATAGAAAATATAATGCAGATAAAAAAATCTTGAATAAAGGGATTTTACATGTTTGAGTTTGCAACTATGGGAAATAATTTTTCACTCCTTGGCTTCTTCTCAAATAATCGTGATGTTGGCAGTATTTATCAACCTTATAAAAATCACATACTTTAAAAATCTAGTGCAGTATCTTACTTGAATAGTCCCTATTTAAATGCAAATGTTAGGTTCCTTCTGTCATAAAACGAATTTTTCAATAAAAAGAGGTATGTATTTTTTAATGCTAATGGCCTGTTTATCTCATTCCATGACTTGGCATTAATATCCAAGCACAGGAGGTCGTCTTTGGGAGGGGATAAAAAAGATAGATGTAAAGGGAAAAAATACATAAATCTTTGATAGAGGAATTTACTAATACAATACCGAAAAGTTTTTAAAGAATAATTTTGAAAATGGCCTCTCTTAGGAAACCTAATTCTATTTTACAACAAAATATCAAATAAAATCTTAGTGACTGCAGATTTCTATAGGGGAAAAATTTGAAGATTTATAAATCTTATTACAGTGTAAAGAAACACAGCTGGATTTGTGAGTGAAAATTTTAAATTGTGCATTTCTTTTATTTTTCTTAATGGCTTACATTTTAAAAATGACTAGTGTTGAAAATGTTTTGAATAAACGTTATTGAAGGCCCCATATTCACAAGGCACCATGATAGTCAATTTGAGGGATGGTCAGTCCCTGTTTTGCTTTTTCTACTTTCAGTCCGCTGAGAATACATGCCCCACATTTTCAAATATGTCAAATTTCTTCAATGATACTAACTGAGCTGGGAATTGGATTAGGGTCACAATCTCCCTGTTTTAAATATAATATTAGAGCTATGATATTACAGTGCTGCTGTGCTTAGTTGCTCAGTCATGTCCAACTCTTTGTGACTCAATGGACTGCAGCCTGACAGGCTCCTATGTCCATGGGGATTCTCCAGGCAAGAATACTGGAGTGGGTTGCCATGCCCTCCTCCAGGGCATCTTCTCAATCCAGGGATGAAACCCAGGTCTCCCTCTTTGCAGGCAGATTCTTTACTGAGTCACAAGGGAAGACTAAGTATACTGAAGTAGGTAGCCTATCCCTTCTTCAGTGGATCTTCCTGACCCAGGAATCAAACCAGGATCTTCTGCACTGCAGGCAGATTCTTTACCAGCTGACCTACCAGGGAAACCTATGATATTGCAATAAATCCCCTATATATAAAAGAGTTACATTCCAAGATTGCATCCATAAATTGAACTTGTTGATAAATCCAACAGTTAGCCTAGGTACTCAACTAATAGAATAGGCTATCTTGTACTATACTATAATAGTTTATAATAATTCTCAAACAATATATAAAAAGCAAACACAATAACTAAAGAACACATTTTTAATCCTACAGTACAGTACATTGTAAAGTACAGTAGTATTGTATTGGCTATGTTTCTCCATTTGGTATTCCTTGGGGATTAGCAATTTAGATTAACTCTTCTGAGGACATTAGAAATAGATTTCTTTTCTTTTTTGTCTGTCTTCTTTAGATTCATCATGGCTTGCCTCATTTCATCATAGAAATAAATGTATATATATTTCCTCAGATTAACATAAGAATATGCAGTGAGGCAAGGGACCTGAGAGACAAGTCATCTCAGGCTCCAAAACATAAAAAAACTAACTTTATTTACAACTACATTTTTGTAACTAAAGTCTTTAAAAAGCAATTCTTACTTCAGAATTTGGCAAGAGTTTGGAAACAGAATCTGGATGTCATGAGTTATTTCTGGGGATGGATGAGCCATATGGAGCAAGTTACATCAGATAAGAAGTTAGGGTGTTCAAGTTTTTTCCCCTTCATTTCCCATTCTCTCACTTTCCAGTCTCCAGCCAGGAAATGGGTTGTTTCCAGGAGTCAGAAAAAAAGACACCTGAAAATAGACATGATTTCATTATGAAGTCTTCTGGGTCCTCTTCAATAAGCGTTCAGTTCAGTCCTTCAGTTGCGTCCTACTCTTTGAGACCCCATGAACCACAGCAAAACAGGCCTCCCTGTTCCTCATCAACTCCTGTAGTTTACCCAAACCCATGTCCATTGAGTCGGTGATGCCATCCAACCATCTCATCCTCTGTCATTCCCTTCTCCTCCTGTTCTCAATTTTTCCCAGCAACAGGGTCTTTCCAAATGAGTCAGCTGTTCACATCAGGTGGCCAAAGTATTGGAGTTTCAGCTTCAACATCAGCCCTTCAAACGAACACTCAGTACTGATCTCCATTAGGACGGAATGGTTAGATCACCTTGCAGTCCAAGGGACTCTCAAGAGTCTTCTCAAACACTACATTTCAAAAGCATGAAGTNGTCAGCTGTTCACATCAGGTGGCCAAAGTATTGGAGTTTCAGCTTCAACATCAGCCCTTCAAACGAACACTCAGTACTGATCTCCATTAGGACGGAATGGTTAGATCACCTTGCAGTCCAAGGGACTCTCAAGAGTCTTCTCAAACACTACATTTCAAAAGCATGAAGTTCTGGTGCTCAGCTTTCTTGTCTCTGGTTCTTATTATGCTGTCTAGGTTGGTCATAATTTAACTTCCAAGGAGTAAGCATCTTAATTTCATGGCTGCAATCACTATCTGCAGTGATTTTGAAGCCCGCTAAATAAAGTCAGCCAGTTTCCATGGTTTCCCCATCTATTTCCCATGAAGTGATGGGATCAAATGCCATTATCTTAGTTTTCTGAATGTTGAGCTATAAGCCAAAATTTTCACTTTCTTCTTTCATTTTCGTCAAGAGGTTTTTAGTTCTTCTTCACTTTCTGACATAAGGGTGGTGTCATCTGCATATCTGAGGTTATTGATAATTCTCCTGGCAATCTTGACTCCAGCTTGTACTTCCTCCAGCCCAGCGTTTCTCATGATGTACTCTGCATATAAGTTAAATAAGCAGGGTGACAATATACAGCCTTGATGTACTCCTTTTCCTGTTTGGAACCAGTCTGCTGCTCCATGTCCAGTTCTAACTGTTGCTTCCTCACCTGCATATGGGTTTCTCAAGAGGCAGATCATGTGGTCTGGAATTTCCATCTTTTTAAGAATTTTCCACAATTTATTGTGATCCACACAGTCAAAGGCTTTGGCATAGTCAATAAAGCAGAAATAGATGTTTTTCTGGAACTTACTTGCCTTTTATATGATCCAGAGGATGTTGACAATTTGATCTCTGGTTTCTCTACCTTTTCTAAAACCAGCTTGAACATCTAGAAGTTCACAGCTCATGTATTGCTGAAGCTTGGCTTGGAGAATTTTGAGCATTACTTTACTAGCGTGTGAGATGAGTGCAATTGTGCAGTAGTTTGAGCATTCTAAGGCATTGTTTTTCTTTGGGATTGGAATGAAAACTGACATTTTCCAGTCCTTTGGCTACTGCTGAGCTTCCAAATTTGCTGACATATTGAGTGCAGCATTTTCACAGCATCATCTTTTAGGATTTGAATTAGCTCAGCTAGAATTACATCACCTCCACTAGTTTTGTTCATAGTAATCCTTCCTAAGCCCTACTTGACTTCACATTCCAGGATGTTTGGCTCTAGGTGAGTAGTCACACTATCGTGATTATCTGGGTCATGAAGATCTTTTTTGTACAGTTCTGTGTATTACTGCCACCTCTTCTTAATATCTTCTGCTTTTGTTAGGTCCATAGCATTTCTGTCCTTTATCGAGGCCATCTTGGCATGAAATGTTCCCTTGGTATCTCTAATTTTCTTGAAGAGATCCCTAGTCTATCCCATTCTATTGTTTTTCTCTATTTCTTTGCATTGATCACTAAGGAAGGCTTTCTTATTTCTCCTTGCTATTCTTCAGAGCTCTGCATTTAGATGCTTATATCTTTCCTTTTCTCCTTTGCTTTTCACTTCTTTTCTTTTCACAGCTGTTTGTAAGGCCTCCTCAGACAGCTATTTTGCTTTTTTGTATTTCTTTTCCATGGGGGTGTTCTTGATCCTTGTCTCCTGTACAATGTCACCAACCTCTGTCCATAGTTCATCAGGCACTCTATCTATCTGATCTAGACCCTTAAACCTATTTCACTTCCACTGTGTAATCATTAGGGATTTGATTTAGGTCATACCTGAATGGCCTAGTGGTTTTCCCCACTTTCTTCAATTTAAGTCTGAATTTGGCAATAAGGAGTTCATGATCTGAGCCACAGTCAGCTCCCAGTCTTGTTTTTCCTGACTGTATAGAGCTTCTCCATCTTTGGCTGAAAAGAATATAATCAATCTGATTTTGGTGTTGGCCATCTGGTGATGTGCATGTGTAGAGTCTTCTCTTTTGTTGTGGAGAGGGTGTTTGCGATGACCAGTGAGTTTTCCTGGCAAAACTCTATTAGTCTTTACCCTGTTTCATTCTGAATTCCACAGCCAAATTTGCCTGTTACTCCAGGTGTTTCTTGACTTCCAGTTTTGCATTCCTGTCGCCTATAATGAAAAGGACATCTTTGGGGGCTCTTAGTTGTCAAAGGTCTTGTAGGTCTTTATAGAATAGTTCAACTTCAACTTCTTCAGCATTACTGGTTCGGGCATAGACTTGAATTACCGTGTTATTGAATTGTTTGCCTTGGAAACGAACAGAGATCATTCTGTCATATTTGAGATTGCATCCAAGTACTGCATTTTGGACTTTTTTGTTGAATATGATAGCTACTCCATTTCTTCTAAGGAATTCACGCCCACAGTATTATATATAATGGTCCTCTGAGTTAAATTCACCCCTTCCAATCCATTTTAGTTTGCTGATTCCTAGAATGTTGATGTTCACTCTAGTCATCTCCTGTTTGCCCACTTCCAATTTGCCTTGATTCATGGACTTAACATTTCAGGTTCCTATGCAATATTGCTCTTTATAGCATCAGACCTTGCTTCTATCACCAGTCACATCCACAACTGGGTTTTGTTTTTGCTTTGGCTCCATCCCTTCATTCTTTCTGGAGTTATTTCTCCACTGATCTCCAGTAGCATATTGAGCATCTACTGACCTGGAGAGTTCATCTTTCGGTGTCGTATCATTTTGTCTTTTAAATAATAAAGTTATTCTTTAATTTGATTAAAGTTCACAACTTCTCTTGTCTGCATTATGTCTAGCAGGCATATAAGAATTATTTTTAGTAAACCTCACCTTTCTTTAGTTTCAATTGCTTCTGCAGGCATTACTTTTTTAATGTTTTCATATTTCTGTGCTCTTTGCATTGAGAAACTTCAGTGATGTTAAGAGAAGTGGACTTGGAGGTGTATGCACAAACACTTCTCTATCTGTATCTAATCTAGAGGCTTTTAAATAGTGCTTTAAGAACATTCTTTAAAATTGTCAAAGGTAGTAATATTTCCGGTTAAAAAGTGAACCAACCATTTTGAATTTATTTTTGTGTATGGTGTTAGAAAGTGATCTAGTTTCATTCTTTTACAAGTGGTTGACCAGTTTTCCCAGCACCACTTGTTAAAGAGATTGTCTTTAATCCACTGTATATTCTTGCCTCCTTTGTCGAAGATAAGCTGTCCATAGGTGTGTGGATTTATCTCTGGGCTTTCTATTTTGTTCCATTGATCTATATTTCTGTCTTTGTGCCAGTACCATACTGTCTTGATGACTGTGGCTTTGTAGTAAAGCCTGAAGTCAGGCAGGTTGATTCCTCCAGTTCCATTCTTCTTTCTCAAGATGGCTTTGGCTATTCGAGGTTTTTTGTGTTTCCATACAAATTGTGAAATTATTTGTTCTAGCTCTGTGAAAAACACCGCTGGTATCTTGATAGGAATTGCATTGAATCTGTAGATTGCTTTGGGTAGTATACTCATTTTCACTATATTGATTCTTCCGATCCATGAACATGGTATGTTTCTCCATCTATTAGTGTCCTCTTTGATTTCTTTCATCAGTGTTTTATAATTTTCTATATATAGGTCTTTAGTTTCTTTAGGTAGGTATATTCCTAAGTATTTTATTCTTTTCGTTGCAATGGTGAATGGAATTGATTCCTTAATTTCTTTTTCTACTTTCTCATTATTAGTGTATAGGAATGCAAGGGATTTCTGTGTATTGATTTTATATCCTGCAACTTTACTATATTCATTGATTAGCTCTAGTAATTTTCTGGTGGAGTCTTTCGGGTTTTCTATGTAGAGGATCATGTCATCTGCAAACAGTGAGAGCTTTACTTCTTCTTTTCCAATCTGGATTCCTTTTATTTCTTTTTCTTCTCTGATTGCTGTGGCCAAAACTTCCAGAACTATGTTGAATAATAGCAGTGAAAGTGGGCACCCTTGTCTTGTTCCTGACTTTAGGGGAAATGCTTTCAATTTTTCACCATTAAGGATAATGTTTGCTGTGGGTTTCTCATATATAGCTTTTATTATGTTGAGGTATGTTCCTTCTATTCCTGCTTTCTGGAAAGTTTTTATCATAAATGGATGTTGAATGAAGCTGGAGCCGATTATACAGAGTGAAGTAAGCCAGAAAGAAAAACAGCAATACAGTATACTTACACATATATATGGAATTTAGAAAGATGGTAATGATAAACCTGTACGTGAGACAGCAAAAGAGACACACATGTATAGAACAGCCTTTTGGATTCTGTGGGAGAGGGAGAGGGTGGGATGATTTGGCAGAGTGGCAGTGTAACATGTATGATATCATAAGTGAAATGAATCGCTGGTCTAGGTTCAATGCAGGATGCAGGATGCTTGGGACTGATGCATGGGGATAATCCAGAGAGATGGTGTGGGGCAGAGGGGGGAGGTGGGGGTCGGGATTGGAAGTTCATGTATACTCGTGGCTGATTCATGTCAATGTATAGCAAAACAAATACAGTATTGTAAAGCAAAACAAACTAAAAAATAAAAATAATTAAAAAAAATCAAAAGTCAAAAATAAATAAATAAAAGTGAACCAACATTGATTGAAAGATCCCTTTCCATAGAGAACTCTTTTCTTTCTACAATTAATGGATTTTAAACCACAGTGAAAATGTTGAGGAAACATGAATAAAAGTTCAGAAATTTCAAGAGTCAAAGGGTTGTTGGAGGGGTTTTTTCTTACCATTTATTTTGGTAGAAGAGGAAAAGCTTTGATGTTTATAAAGAGGTGAGTATTGCAATTATAAAAAATTCTGTTAATGGTGAAAAGATGTAGCTATATTCACTATTAATAAACTATTAGTGGAAATTATTCAACTTAATTCAGAGATTTAAATATTAAGTGCACTTTCATATCTTAATCTCAGTTATCCTAAAAATTAGGAAAGGAAAAAGACAGAACAGTTATCTAAAACAGAAAGTTTGTTACTGAGAACTCTACAATGTATGCAGTAATTAGTGAACTTTAGGTTCTAATACCATACATCAAGATAAGGAGAAGAAACTTCAGGCCATCAGAACTAAAAGATTTCTGTTCAAGTCTTATAAAACTAATTTTGCTAGAATTAGGAAGGAATGATGCTAAAGGTGAAGCTCCAGTACTTTGGCCACCTCATGCGAAGAGTTGACTCATTGGAAAAGACTCTGATGTTGGGAGGGATTGGGAGCAGGAGGAGAAGGAGACGACCGAGGATGAAATGGCTGGATGGCATCACGAACTCAATGGACATGAGTCTGAGTGAACTCCAGGAGTTGGTGATGGACAGGGAGGCCTGGCATGTTGCGATTCATGGGGTTGCAAAGAGTTGGACACGACTGAGCGACTGAACTGAACTGAAACTCCAGAAACAAACTAAATTTAGCAGCAAAGATAAGACTCTCGTATAATTTAGTTGTTATAGCCTATATGAAGGAAATCTAAAACTGATAGGAGATCACTAAAAGCAAGTTGATTATATCTTTAAAATGTTGGTGCAGATCCTAACCATTTTTCTATTTCTTTCTCCACATCTATAATCGGATGAATAAGGGACTTAGAAAACTAGAGATCATTCATTTTATTTATCCATGAAAATTCACTCAGGGTATGATTATTTACAATTCTCTATGCTTTTCTATAAAGTATATAAACAGAATGTTAGTTCCAATAATTATTTTCATTACACATTATCCATTCAGATTTTTTTGAACTACTTGATATTAGATTTTATTCCATTTTTATTTTTCTTTTTTTTTCCTTTGACAATTTAATTATATTTCTTTTGGTGGGAATGCAAACTAGTACAGCCACTATGGAGAACAGTGTGGGGATTCCTTACAAAACTGGAAATAGAACTGCCTTATGACCTAGCAATCCCACTGCTGGGCATACACACCAAGGAAACCAGAATTGAAAGAGACACGTGTACCCCAATGTTCATCACAGCACTGTTTATAATAGCCAGGACATGGAAGCAACCTAGATGTCCATCAGCAGATGAATGGATAAGAAAGCCATGGTACCTATATACAATGGAGTATTACTCAGCCATTAACAAGAATACATTTGAATCAGTTCTAATGAGGTGGATGAAGCTGGAGCCGATTAAACAGAGTGAAGTAAGCCAGAAAGAAAAACACCAATACAGTATACTAACGCATATATGTGGAATTTAGAAAGATGGTAATGATAACCCTGTATGCGAGACAGCAAAAGAGACACAGATGTATAGAACAGCCTTTTGGACTCTGTGGGAGAGGGAGAGGGTGGGATGATTTGGGAGAATGGCATTGAAACATGTATAATATCATATAAGAAACGAATCGCCAGTCCAGGTTCAATGCATGATACTGGATGCTTGGGGCTGGTGCACTGAGATGCCCCAGAGGGATTGTATGGGGAGGGAGGAAAGAGGGATGTTCAGGTTGGGGAACACATGTATACCTGTGGCAGATTCAGGTTGATGTATGGCAAAACCATACAATATTGTAAAGTAATTAACTTCCAATTAAAATAAATAAATTTATATTTAAAAAATAGTTAAAATAAAATAAAAAAGGTGCAACATTAGAAAACAAATTAAAGGGTTCAAGAAAGCCTGAGGAGATTTATTAACTAAGCTGTGATGTTACCCTTTAATGTTTCTCCATTTTTCTATCGTTCAAAAATCTCCTGAGATTCATTTTTGTCTAAGTTTATTGATCTTTTGTGCTGAGCTTTATACTGCTATTATTTACTTTAAAATTTATATTCACCCTAAAAGTTTTCTTATTGCATCTATTATATAAAACAAGCTACAAAGTTCCTCCTGCTTTCTTCATCTTTTAAACAAACTATGTCATCTCATATATTTCTTATTCATTAATCAGTGCCACTTAAGGCTAGAACAAATTTTAGTTTCAATATTGAGAGCTTGTGGAAAAGATATTTTTAATCTCCATAATATTTACAGTACTGCATGAGTAGAATTATCCGGGATCAAAAAATGAATGGTTATAGAATTCATTTTATTACCCCTTTGTTCAATTTTAATCCAATAACAATGTATTATGCAGGGGGAAAGGTCAATTTACCCCGTTTAAAGATGAAAATGAAAATAAAAGAGAAAACAAAACAGTGCCAAAGTTATCATGTGCGTTGAGTTAATGTGTTTCCTATTGAAGAAGACACTAAGTAAAATTGCTCAATGACTCTATAAAGGGAAATAACAATCTGCTCAGTATATCATTCTGGCTTTCAAAGGGAAATGATCATTAAAGTAAAAATGAAATTCTTCTTTCTTTACACATTGAAATAAAATAATCAATATTTTTTTAATTGTAATAAAAGTTTTTAACAATCCTTGATCTTGGTCTATAAAAGCCAAATAGCAATATTTGGTTATCTGTGTTTTTCTAACTAGCATATTGTAATGAAAGAAAATGCAATTATTGTTTCATTGCATTATTCCTTTCCTGATTAAGAAAGAATTTCATTTTATATCTAAACTGAAAAACAGAATCAATTACATATTGTAGAGGCCAAAGCAAGAGATTATTAAAAGAGGAATATTATATATGGCATATTTCATTAAATTATCTTAGGTAAACATATACAAATTGGCAAATGTTAAGGTCTTGTATTGACTTCCCTGGTGGCTCAGAGGTTAAAGCGTCTGCCTCCAATGCGGGAGACCCGGGTTCGATCCCTGGGTCAGGGAGATCCCCTGGAGAAGGAAATGGCAACCCACTCCAGTATTCTTGCTTGGAGAATCTCATGGACTGAGGAGCCTGGTGGGCTGCAGTCCATGGGGTCACAAAGAGTTGGACATGACTGAGTGACTTTACTTACTTACTTACTAAGGTCTTTTATATTAGGCTCTATAGACAGAGCTCAATTATGCTTTCCTCCAGAAGAGCTCAGTCTCATATGTTCTCTGGGTTTAGGATACTTGCAATGCTTCTGGGCTATAGTTGCCTTGGTGATGGCTTATGTCATTCCAAGGTCATAAAGTTCTCGTTTCTGCTGTTATGACTGAGAATAAGGGTGTCATTAGTAAGCAAACCACACCATTCATCTAAAAAAGAAGCAAGAGAAGCAGCAAGAGAAATAGGTCTTGAACACCTGTCCAGTGAAATTAATACCTCCAAAGTTCTGACTTTTCCAAAGCCTCCTGGAGGAGCCAGGGAATATAAATAGAGGTACCAATGAAAAGCAGGGGAGAGGAAGAATCCAGCAGAAAAATAGCTTGTCCTTATTCACGATTGTTGAGAAACAATGGCTTTATTGCAGACTTCTATCATGAACTATAAATCAGCTATTTCCTTAAGAATTATATTCAGCCTATAGTGCATCTCCTTGTGTTTATTTTGCTTCTTCATTCTCCTCAGCCTTGCACCATTTCCCCTTTTCTCTCAATCTGCCGTCTCTTGGGTAGCATCTTCTAAAATAGTGTTGGTTTGAAAATGTGCTTTCTGATCTGTCTCCTGAAAAAAGCTATTTTTCTTTTGTTGAATATCCTCTTGATGAGCAGTTTAAGGTTTCTATGAAATGATTTATTACTTTTTCCTACTAAATTACAATTTTCATGATTTTGGCACCTTTATTCATGTCACTTTTGAGAAGAAAGATAAGAAAATGTCATTTGTGAATGAGGAATTTTCTAAAGAATGCTATTATGATTATTTCTCCTTGAAAATATTAAGTAAATAGTATTCAGAAAAAGGTCTGTTTTTAATATAAAATGAATCAGTGATAGCCTTGTACTGTTAAGTATTAACATGTCACAGAAATATTTTAAAACCCAGATATTGTTTAGGCTCTTATCTTTTAGGAAAAGCCATTAAAGCAAGGACATTTAAACTTCTAATTATGTTAGTGATTTTAAGAGAAGATAAGACAGTAAACAATAACTCCCAATTCTGATATAAAAATATGGTGGAAGATATTCATTAAGAAACTGCCCTTTGTAGGTAGTGTTGGCATAAAATACTACTCCAAACCATTTCCCCATACGGCCTGAAATGATCTCATATTAGCAAAAATATGCAATTCCACATCCTCAGCATTATCTACAAACAAAAAATTAAGAAACTACCAAAAAGTTACTGGGGAAAAGATAGAGGAAAAAAATACAAGTGCATAGTTCTAACATTCTCCTAACCATTCCCACTCTGACACAGAACTTAGTAGCAAAAGAAGAATAAATGTGAGAAATAGATATATATGAGACACTACAGAACAATCTTGAAAGTGAGGTGCTGAAAGATGAACACCACCCTACCTATAAAAAAATCCTTAAAATATGAATAATGAGGCATATCAGACTATGAAAACTACACAGAACAAGTTCAAAGTATGCAATCCTTAAAGGGACAAACATCATAAAACATTCCAGGCATTTTGTGTAAAGAGACATGTTCTATAATGAAGTGAGCTAATTAAAAAGGACATGTAAAGTACAAAGTGATAAGCTCATTCCATAAATCTGGAAAAGAGAAAAAATTCAAAGGGAAGAAAGAAGTGTCCTTTGGTAACTAAATATTGAAGAAAGAAGAATAGGTAGATTCAGAATATTCCAATATAAAACTAAATCACAATCCATGACACCAGACTAAAAAATAAGCAAACAAATGTCTTGCTAAGCCACTGGGACTTAACTGACAAAAAAATTCATTCTCAAATTAGGAACCACATAAACATATTAATATAAATGTAAAATGAGCCAAAGTAGAAACTCTAAAGAAATATTGCAGAAAATCTAAGAAACTAAGTCAAAATAAGGAAAAATAAAAATGAAACAAGGGAAAACTGTAAACTGTATTTCATATAGAGTTAAATATACTCAAACAAACATTTTAATGTGAATAATGACCTTGTAGGAGAAATTTTTTAAAGTACATAAGATATTGTTCAGTAGCTCAGTGATATCCAAAGCTTTGTGACCCAATGGACTGCAGCACCCCAGGCTTCCCTGTCCATCATCAACTCCTGGGGTAGGTTCAAACTCATGTCCATCAAGTCGGTGATGCCATTCAACCATTTCATCTTCTGTTGTCCACTTCTCCTCCTGCCTTAAATCTTTAGAAGCATCAGTGTCTTTTCCAGTGAGTCTGCTGTTTGCATCAGGTGGCCAAATTGTTGGAGCTTCAACTTCAACATCAGTGCTTCCAATGAACATTTAGGACTGATTTCCTCTAGTACTGACTAGTTTGATCTCCTTGCAGCCCAAAGGACTCTCAAGAGTCTTTTTCAACAGCATAGTTGGAAATCATCAGTACTTCAGTGCTCAGCCTTTTTTGTGGTCCAACTCTCACATCCATACAAGACTACTGGAAAAACCATAGCTTTGACTATACAGATCTTTGTCAGCAAAGTAATGTCTCTGCTTTGTAATGCGCTGTCCAGAATATCATAGCTTTTCTTTCAAGGAGCAAGTGTCTTTTAATTCCATGGCTGCAGTCACTGTTTGCAGTGATTTTGGAGCCCAATATAATAAAGTCTTTCACTGTTTCCATTGTTTCCCTGTCTAATTGTCATGAACTGATGGGACTGACTTTACACATGGACATCACAAAATGGTCAAAAATCAAATTGGTTACATTCTTTGTAGCTGAAGATGGGAAAACTGTATGCAGTCAGCAAAAACAAGACCTGCAGCTAACTTGGCTTAGGTCATCAGCTTCTCATAGCAAAATTCAGGCTTAAACTAAAGAAAACTGGGAAAAGTACTAGGCCAGCTAGGTATGATTTAAATCAAACTTCATATGCATTCACAGTAGAGGTAATGAATAGATTCAAGGAACTAGATCTAGTTAACAGTGTGCTGAAGAACTATGGACAGAGGTAAAAAGTATTGTATAGGAAGTGACAAACAAAACCATTCCTAATAAAAAGAAAAGCAAGAAGGCAAAGTGGTTATCTGAGGAGCCACGGCAAACAGAAGAATGAAGGGAAGCAAAAATCAAGGGAGAGAGAGATACATCCAATTAAATGCAGAGTTCCAAAGAATAGCTAGAAAACACAAGAAGCTCTTCTTCAATGAACAGTGCTTAATAATAGAAGAAAGCAACAAAAGAGGAAAGCCTAGAGATCTCTTCAGGAAAGTTAGAAACATCAAGGGATCATTCTGCCCAAAGATGGGCAGAGTTAAGGGTAAAAATGGTAGAGACCTAATATACACTGAAAAGATCAAGATGGGATAGAAAAGAATACATGGAAGAAATGTATAAAAAAGATCTTCCTGAACTGGATTACTATGACGGTGTGGTTAGTTACCCAGAGCCAGACATTCTGCAGTTTGAAGTTAAATGGGCCTTAAGAAGCCCTGTTGTTAATAATGCCAGTGAATGAGATGAAATTCCAGCAGAACTATTCAAATCCCTAAAGGATGATACCATCAAACTTTTATACTCATTATATTAGCAAATCTGGAAGACCCAGCAGTGGCCACAGGACTGGAAAAGGTCACTACTCATCTCAATTCCCAAGAAGGGTAGTACCAAAGAATTTGCTAAACATCAGACAAAATCACACTCATCTCTGATTCTAGTAAGGGCATGCTTAAAATCTTGCATGCTAGGTTTCGGCATCATATGCACCAAGAACTTCCAGGTGTCCAAGCTGGGTTTAGAAAAGGAAAAGGAATTAGAGATGGAATTTCCAACAATCCCTTGATTATAGAGAAACAAGGGAATTTCAGAAAAACCTCTGTTTCATTGATTATGCTAAAGCCTTTGACTGTGTGGATCATGATAAACTATGGAAAACTCTTAAAGAAATAGGGATACCAGACCATCATACCTGTCTTCTGAGAAACCTATAGGAGGGTCAAGAAGCAACAGTTAGAACCCTGAATGGAACAACTGATTGATTCAAGATTGAGAACAGAGTAAGCCAGGACTGTTTCCTGTCACCCTGTTTGTTTAACCTATACATTGAGCACATCAGGAGAAATGCCAGGCTGGATGATTAACAAGCTGGAATCCAGATGGGGGGAGAATCATCAACAACCTCATATATGTGAATGATACAATCTAGTAGCAGAAAATGAACAGGAACTAAAGAGCCTTTTGATGAAGGTGAAGGAGAAGGAGTGAAAGAGCTAGCTTAAGACTAAATAATAACAAGAAAAAAAAATTAAGATTATGTCATCCTCCCTCAATACTACATGGTAAACAGAAGGGGAAACTGTGGAAGTAGTGACAGATTTTCTTTTCTTAGTTTTCAAAATCACCGCGGATGTTAACTATAGCTGAGAAATCAGTTGATTTCTTATTGGCAAGAAAGCAATGACCAACCTAGACAGAATGTTGAAAAGCAAAAACATTAATCTACCAACAAAGGCCCATATAGTCAATACTATGGTCTTCTCAGTGGTCACATATGGTTGTGAGAGCTGGACCATAAAGGAGGTAGAATCCCAAAAAATGATGCCTTCAAACTATGGTGCTGGAGAAGACTCCTGAAAGTCCCATGGACAGAAAGATCAAATCAGTCAATCTTAAGGGAGATTGACCCCGAATATTCATTGGAAGGGCTGATACTGAAACTGAAGCTTCCGTATTTTGATCATCTGATGCAAGCAGAATCATTGGGAAAGTCTCTGATTATGGGAAAGATTGAGGGCAGAAGGAGGAGAGGGCACCATAGGATGAGATGAGTGAATGACATCACTGATGCAATGAACATGAACCTGAGCAAACTCTGGAGATAATGAGGAACAAGGGAGACATGGTGTGCTGCAGTCCATGGGATCACAGAGAACTGTACACCACTGGGTGACTGACAACAACAATGATGGGATCAGATACCAGGTCTTTGGTGCTCAGTGTTTTTTATGGTCCAACTCTCATCCATACGTGACTACTGAAAAAACCATAGCTTTGACTATGCAGACCTTTGTTGACAGAGTAATGTCTCTACTTTTTAAAACACTGTCTTGGTTTGTCATAGCTCTTCTTCCAAGGAGCAAGCATTTTTAAATTTCATGGCTGCAGTCACATTCACAGCGGTTTTGGAGCCCAAGACATTAAAGTCTTTCCCTGTTTCCATTGTTTCCCCTTCTATATGCTATGAAATGATAGGACCGGTGCCATGATCTTAGTATTTTGAATATTCAGTTTTAAGCCAGATTTTTCACCCTAGTCTTTAACTTTCATCAAGAAGCCCTTTAGTTCCTCTTCCTTTCTGCAATGAGGCTAGTATCATTTGCATATTTGAGGTTGTTGATATTTCTCCTGGCAATGTTGATTCCAGCTTGTGAGTCATCCAACTCAGCATTTTGCATGATGTATTACTCTGCATATAAGTTAAAGATGCGTGGTGACAATATAGAGCCTTGACATACTTCCTCAATTTGGAACCAGTTATTCTATGTTTGGTTCTAACTGTTATTTCTTGACCTGCATACAGGTTTCTCCGGAGACAGATAAGGTGGTCTGGTATTCCTGTCTCTTTAAGAATTTTCCACAGTTTGTTATGATCCACACAAAGGCTTTAGCATAGAAAATGAAGAAGAAGTAAATGTTTTTTGTTTTTTAATTCTCTTGTTCTTCCTATGATCCCGTGGATGTTGATAATTTAATTTTTATTTCTCTGCCTTTTCTAAATCCAGCTTGTACATATGCAAGTTCTCAGTTCATGTACTGTTGAATCCCAGGCCCAGGTTGGAGGATTTGGGGCACGACTTTGCTAGCAAGACAAAAAATAAATAAATAAATAAAACACTTATTGAACTTTGAAATAAAATTAATGGAAAAGAAGAATATTTTCAGAGGAACAAAGAATTAGAAAGTTCCTAAGAGAGAAAGCATGTGCTCAGTCACTCAGTCATGTCTGTCTCTTTGCAAGCCCATGGACTGTAGCCCACCAAGTTCCTCTCTCTATGCAACAATACTGGAGCAGGTTGCCACTTCTTCCTCCAGAGGATCTTCCCGACCAAGGGATCAAACCAGTGTATCCCATATCTCCTGTATTGGCAGATGAATTCTTTACCACAGAGCCACTTGAGAAATTCCAGGGAAAATATAATCAAATAAATTTTCATTAAGGAACATGGAAGGCAATCAGTGGAATGGAAAATGTCATAGAAACAGAAGAAAAAATGGAACAGCAGAGAAAATAGTGCAAACAGAAGGCAAAGGCAGAATAATACCTGAATTACTGGCATCATTTAAGAAGAAAAAGAGAAAAATGGAACAGAATTAATACTTAAATCAATATCCCAAGTAAACATAGTAGAGATTAAAATAGAGAATATAAAAAAGTAAAAGGGCTCACTGTGTATTTTGGAAAATCATCAAGAATGATAAACTCTAAGACATATCATAGTGAAACTATGAGCTTTCAAAGGTTAAATTCCTCAAGAACTTGAAACAAGAAAACCAAATATTTGAGAGTAATGAAAAGTTACAGTGACAAAATTATTTTCAAAACATTAGCATGCACAAAAATGGGACAGTATTTCTTTAAAAAATAAAATGGGAAACGTGACCCAAATGAGATCCAAATACTTTCATATCCAAGAAATGTTCTTAAATACCAGAACTAGTTTTCAACATGTAGGAACGGAGAGAATTAAACACCCGTCAACATCTTGAGGAATACACTAAACTGGTAGTCAAAATAAATTACATATGAAGGGCCAGATAGTATCAACAGTTTAGGGTTTATGAGTCTCTTTTAAAATTATTCAACTCAACCACTGTAGTGCAAATGTTTTGCAGGATATTTGGGCTTATCTAAAATGCTTATGAGACATTTGGTCCACAGTTCACTAAGTCGTGTCCAACTCTTTGCAATCTCATGGACCGCAGCCCTCCAGGTTCCTCTGTGCATGGAATTTTCCAGGCAAGGATATTGGAGTGGTTTGCCATTTCCTTCTCTAGGGAATCTTCCCAACCTAGTGATCAAAACTGGGCCTACTGACTGAGTTACCAGGGAAGTTCTCGTTAGATAATACAAATATTTAACTTATTTAAAACTTTATTTGCAAGGCAGAAAATGAAGAATAACTAAAGAACCTCTTGATGAAAGTGAAAGAGTAGAGTGAAAATGCTGGTTTAAAACTCAACATTCAAAAAACGAAGATCACACCAAATGATCACATCACTTCACTATGGCAAATAGATGGGGAAACAACAGAAACAGAAACAGACTTACCTTTCTTGGGATCCAAAATCACTGCAGATGGTGACTACAGACATGAAAAAAAAAAAAAAGACACGATCCTTGGAAGAAAAGTTATGACCAACCTAGACAGCATATTAAAAAACAAAAATTACTTCATTGACAAAAGTGCATCTAGTCAAAGCTATGATTTTTCCAGTAGTCTTGTGTGTGGATGTGAGAGTTGAACTATAAAGAGAAAGCTGAGCGCTGAAGAACTGATGCTTTTGAACTGTGGTGTTGGAGAAGACTCTTGAGAGTCCCTTGGACTGCAAGCAGATCCAACCAGTCCATCCTAAAGGAAATCGGTCCTGAATATTCATTGGATGGACTGATGCTGAAGCTGAAACTTCAATACTTTGGCCACCTGATGCAGAGACCTGACTACTTGGAAAAGACCCTGATGCCGGAAATGACTGAAGGCAGGAGAAGGGGATGGCTTAGGATGATAAGTTTGGATGGCATCACTGACTTGATGGACATGAGTTTGAGTGAGCTCTGTGAGTTGGTGATGGACAGAGAAGCCTGGCATGCTGCAGTCCATGGGGTCGCAAAGAGTCAGACACAACTGAGCTACTGAACTGAACTGAGACAAATTCTGAATTTCCATTTACTCTTATTTTTCTCTGTCATGAAATTCAGCAGGGTGACTCAGGTTGGTGAGTAACTATTCTCAAGTATGTATTCACTTAAGCACTGGCTTTGTATTCATTATATCTGTTAACAATTGTGGTAATAGCAATTTGATTTTTATCGATATTGTTAGGCAGAGAAGGCAATGGCACCCCACTCCAGTACTCTTGCCTGGAAAATCCCATGGATGGAGAAGCCTGGTAGGCTGCAGTTCATGGGTCGCTAAGAGTTGGACACGACTGAGCAACTTCACTTTGACTTTTCACTTTCATGCATTGGAGAAGGAAATGACAACCCACTCCAGCATTCTTGCTGGAGAATGCCAGGGGCAGGGGAGCTTGGTGGGCTGCAGTCTATGGGGTCGAACAGAGTTGGACATGACTGAAGTGACTTAGTAGCAGCAGCAGTATTGTTAGGAAGTTTATGGCCATGTTGAAGTGCAATCATTAAGAATTTGGATGACAACTTGTTGAAACAATTTGCTGTTTGTTTTTTTTTTTAACCTCAATAAATCTATAAATTAAGAATGATACACCATCAGTATTTGAAATTTGCTCTTCCAGGTTTCCACTATTGTATGTTCCACGATTTAGTACTAATATTTACTATCATTAAAACTTTATGCTGAAAATCTTGGAATTTTTGGTCTTCTGCTTTACTATACTTTCTACAGACATATGTTTTCTCAACATAATCCATTGAATAATCTAAATTTTCTCCTGCATTCTCCAAAATGTACTCAAAAGCTTCATTTACATCTTCCAGAGGCACAAATAGGAGCCCAAATAAGTGCAAATGGATGTGAACTTATGAGTATTAATTTCTGTTGTCATATTCTCACGTCAGACGCAAAGAAGATATTTTTCACCACAGTGATTGTGAAAAGTGAAACAAGCATTTTATATATGTATTTGGTAGGAGCAGTTGAATCACATTCATATTTGCAATTTCAAAATCTGTCAATAACAATGAAGAGTCAATGGGTTAATGTCAAGGCTTTTTTTTTTTTTCCTTGAAAATGCAAACACACACACACTCTAACACACACACACATATATCTTCTTACCTTTTCATTGTTAACTTTTAACTCAACAATATAGTATAACCTAACACTATACCAGGTACAGAATGAACTTTATCTGTGCTATCCTGAAGATGCCATTACTGAATAATATGGTACTGGTACTTAAATAGCAAATATTACCATAAATTGTACAAATAATAATTCTTTTGTCATCTTGAACTCGGAAATTATGCATAAGAAATGGTTGTCTGCATCTGGTTACTTTATACTCCTCTAGAATTTCGATTCTATGCAGTTGAGTTTAATTAATCTGTCAATGTTTAGTTTGAACTCTACTTGTCTCTTTAGTTGTGTTACGATTATTAGAATCATCATCAATACCACAAAGAGTTCTTTGAACATCTGCAATGTTGCATTTGATTCTTCTTTTGTATGATATTTTACTCTATTTATTATGTCTCCATCAACATCAACATTATACTGGTGTTTTTCCTGCCCCCTCTTGAGTGATATTAATGTTATCCAAATCCTGATTAATTATACATCAGTCAATGCTGATATGCTTCTATTCTCAGCACTAATATGTTTTACTACTACCTCTGTTAAGGAATATAAATAAAACTATTTGTGCCATTGGCTCTTGTTTTCATCAGTATTCTATTTCTGCCATATTCCACTGAGAATTTTCAAAAGATGATGTCATACTGTTAAACAATAGAAAAAAGGTTATGTGTGTGTGTGTGTATATATATATATTTTTTTTTTTTATATATATTTTTTTTTTTCTGTAGCTGTCTGACCAATGTCGCTGGTTTATTGGTAGGGAAAACTTTACTAATCTCTTATGAAGTTAACACCTAGTTTGTCCAGGCTGACAGAATGTGGCCCACTGGAGAAGGGAATGGCAAACCACTTCAGTATTCTTGCCTTGAGAACCCCATGAAATCTATGAAAAGGCAAAGTGATAGGCAAAAAGAACTCCTCAGGTCAGTAGTGTCAATGTTTAAGCTTGCTAAATGCTATTGGAGATCAGTGGAGAAATAACTCCAGAAAGAATGAAGGGATGGAGTCAGCGTGAAAACAATACCCAGTTGTGGATGTGACTGGTGATAGAAGCAAGGTTCAAGGCTGTAAAGATCAACATTGAATAGGAACCTGGAATGTTAGATCCATGAATCAAGGCAAATTGAAAGTGGTCAAAAAAAAGATGGCAGGAGTGAACGTCAACATTCTAGGAATCAGCAAACTAAAATGGATTGGAAAGAGTGAATTTAACTCAGATGATCATTATATGTAATACTGCAGGCAAGAAATCTACTACCCCCTTACAAGAAATGGAGTAGCCATCATAGTCAACAAAAGAGTCTGAAATGCACTACTTGGATGCAATCTCAAAAATGACATAATGATCTCTGTTCGTTTCCATGGCAAACCATTTAATATCACAGTTATCCAAGTCTATGCCTCAATCAGTAATGCTGAAGAAGCTGAAGTTGAATGGTTCTATCAAGACCTACAAGACCTTTTAGAACTAATACCCCCAAAAGATTTCCTTTTCATTATAGGGGACTGGAATGCAAAAGTAGGAAGTCAAGAAACACCTAGAGTAACAGGTAAAATTGGCCTTGGAATACAGAATGAAGCAGGGTAGAGACTAATAGACTTTTGCCAAGAAAATGCACTGGTCATAGCAAACACCCTCTTCCAAAAACACAAGAGAAGACTCTACACATGGACATCATCAGATGGTGAACACTGAAATCAGATTGACTATATTCTTTGCAGCCAAAGATGGAGAAGCTCTATACAGTCAACAAAAACAAGACCAGGAGCTGACTGTGGCTCACATCATGAAATCTGTATTTCCAAATTGAGACTTAAATTGAAGAAAGTAGGGAAAACGACTAGACCATTCAGGTATGACCTAAATCAAATCCTTTATGCTTATACAGTGAAAGTGAGAAATGGATTTAAGGGACTACATCTGACAGATAGAGTGCCTGCAGAACTATGGACTGAGGTTCATGACATTGTACAGGAGACAGGGATCAACCCCACGCCAATGGAAAAGAAATGGAAAAAAGCAAAATGGCTGTCTACAGAGGCCTTACAAATAGCTGTGAAAAGAAGAGAAGTCAAAAGCAAAGGAAAAAAAGGAAAGATATAAACATCTGAATGCAGAGTTCCAAAGAAGAGATAAGAAGAGATAAGAAAACCTTCCTCAGTGATCAATGCAAAGAAATAGAGGAAAACAACAGAATGGGAAAGACTAGAGATCACTTCAAGAAAATTAGAGATACCAAGGGAACATTTCATGCAAAGATGGGCTCGATAAAGGACAGAAATGGCATGGAACTAACAGAAGCAGAAGATATTAAGAAGAGGTGGCAAGACCACACAGAAGAACTATACAAAAAAGATCTTCACGACCAGGATAATCCTGATGGTGTGACCACCCAACTAGAGCCAGACATTCTGGAATGTGAAGTCAAGTGGGCCTTAGAAAGCATCACTAGGAACAAAGCTAGTGGAGATGATGGAATTCCAATGGAGCTGTTTCAAATCTTGAAAGATGATACCGTGAAAGTGCTGCATTCAATAAGTCAGCAAATTTGGAAAACTCAGCAGTGGCCACAGTATTGGAAAAGGTCAGTTTTCATTCCAATCCCACAGAAAGGCAATGCCAAAGAATGATCAAACTACCGAACAATTGCACTCATCTCACATGCTAGTAAAGTAATGCTCAAAATTCTCCAAGCCAGGCTTCAGCAATACGTGATCTGTGAACTTCCAGATGTTCAAACTGGTTTTAGAAAAGGGAGAGGAACCAGAGATCAAATTGCCAACATCCGCTGGATCATGGAAAAAGCAAGAGAGTTCCAGAAAAACATCTATTTCTGCTTTATTGACTATGCCAAAGCCTTTGACTGTGTGGATCACAATAAACTGTGGAAAATTCTGAAAGAGATGGGAATACCAGACCACCTGACCTGCCTCTTGAGAAATCTGTATGCAGGTCAGGAAGCAACAGTTAGAACTGGACATGGAACAACAGACTGGTTCCAAATAGGAAAAGGAGTACGTCAAGGCTGTATATTGTCACCCTGCTTATTTAACTTATATTCAGAGTACATCATGAGAAACGCTGGGCTGGAATAAGCAAAGCTGGAATCAAGATTGCTGGGAGAAATATCAATAACCTCAATATGCAGATAACACCACCCTTGTGGCAGAAAGTGAAGAGGAACTACAAAGCCTCTTGATGAAAGTAAAAGAGGAGAGTGAAAAAGTTGACTTAAAGCTCAACATTCAGAAAATGAAGATCACGGCATCTGGTCCCATCACTTCATGGGAAATAGATGGGGAAACCGTGGAAACAGTGTCAGACTTTATTTTGGGGGGCTCTAAAATCACTGCAGATGGTGACTGCAGCCAGGAAATTAAAAGACACTTATCTCCTGTAAGAAAATGTATGACCAACCTAGATAGCATATTGAAAAGCAGAGACATTACTTTGCCAACAAATGTCCATTTGGTCAAGACTATAGTTTTTCCAGTGGTCATGTATGGATGTGAGAGTTGGACTATGAACAAAGCTGAGCACCAAAGAGTTGATGCATTTGAACTGTGGTGTTGGAGAAGACTCTTGAGAGTCCCTTGGACTGCAAGGAGGTCCAACCAGTCCATTCTGAAGGAGATCAGCCTTGGGATTTCTTTGGAGGGAATGATGGTAAAGCTGAAACTCCAGTACTTTGGCCACCTCATGGGAAAAGCTGACTCATTGGAAAAGACTCTGATGCTGGGAGGGATTGGGGACAGTAGGAGAAGGGGACGACAAAGGATGAGATGGCTGGATGGCATCACTGACTCGATGAATGTGAGTCTGAGTGAACTCCAGGAGTTGGTGACGGACAGGGAGGCCTGGCTTACTATGATTCATGGGGTCACATAGAGTCAGACACTATTGAGTGAATGAACTGAGCTGAACTGAACTAAACTTGTGCAGGCTGTGTTAGAGAATTGATAGGCATCAGCCAAGGGATGGGTGAGTGGTCCATGTAAATTGGCAATAGAATGTACAGTTATTATTGGCAACGATTGGATGATTGGACCAATAAAACATGGTAAAGAACACATTTTTGTATTGGATCAATAACGCATTTTTAAGTCTTTTTACTGTAAAGTGAAAATATCAAGATTATGGGCTATTGAATGCAGGAATATTTTCTAAAAATTGACTTTTTTGACAGTTCAAATGTCAAGGACCATTAGACACAGAGAAATATGCTCATGGATGCTTTTAATAAGACTAAATTTCTAAGACCATTTGGTGTGAATCAAATATCTCAGTGAATGTTTTAAACAAGGCTGAATATCAAGGATCTTCTGGCATGATCAAATGTCTCAAAAGACATTTTAGAGGGGTTCAAATATCTATTAAGTATGCAAAAATAGTCACATGAAATACACAAATAAATAATCATGCCTATGTTTCAATAAAGCTTTATGTACAAAAAAGCCAGAGGGCCACATTTGGTCTGTGGTCATAGATTCTTAACCTTGCACAAGAGCATGAGCTTTATCCAGCCAACTAATGAGTTGATATTTCATCAAAATGACTAGTTTTTTAAAAAATATTATCAAAGTAATTAACCTCCAATTAAAATAAATAAATTTTTAAAAATACTTTTAAGATACATAAATAGACATAGTAGACTAAAGCAAAATTAGGGATGAGAGTGGAAAAGTATTTTTTAAATGTTATATATGAGATTAAGTAGAAATAATGCAACCAGAGTTAGGAGGAGAGAATAAAAAAATAAAAATACAAACCTCAAGTATACTTTTTAAAGGGGTTTCCCCAGTGTCAAAGAAACTGCCTGCAATGAAGGAGCCACAGGAGATCCAGTGTGTTTTATCTCTGGGTCAGGACGATCCCCTGGAGGAGAGCATGGCAGCTCACTCTAGTATTCTTGCCTGGAGAATCCCATGAACAGAGGAACCTGGAAGATTGCAGTCCATGGGGTCGCAAAGAGTCAGACACAACTGAAGTGACTTAGTTTGGAAGCATGCATACTTTTTAAAAGCCTTAAACAAGGTAATAAATAGCTAAAAATGACATAGTGATGTGTCTTAAAAAGGACATAAACACAAATTTACCCACTAAAACAAAATATGTCTTTCTAAAAAACAAAAGTAGCAAAAAAAAAGACCTATTTTAAAGAAAAACAGCAACAAAACAATATGCACAAAATATAAAATCTTATGACTAATTTGAAACCAAAGCATCAGTCATAATAGCAAATTTAAATGGGCTTAACTTATATTAAAGAAATGATGACAATTTGTCTCACAACACAACATTAAAATATGTATCATTTCTAGAATTGCACCTAAAGCAAAATGCTTACAGAACTAAAATTGCATGAATGTATAAATATATACTTGGCAAATGAAAACAAAGAGAACAAGCATAGAAAAACTTATAATGTAATTAATGAATAATTCAAATTCCCAAAGCAAAGGAAAAAATTTAATTCCAAAAGCTGCAATTCACAATAAAGATATAACATAAATGATTAGGTATGCATCAAATGGCTCACAGCTACTTTAAAAAACAAAATAATACAGGAAAATGCAAGGATATATAAGTAGCAACATACAAAAAGAACTATTATTCTACAGAGTTTTGGAAGCCTTAACTATAATAATCAAAGAAGAAAAAGCAATAAAAGCAATCCAGGTTGGAAAAGAAGTAAAATACACTGTTTGCAGATGTTATGATACTTTATATAGAAAAGGAAAACAATTAATACTAAAAGCTACAATCCACAATAAAGATAAAACACTAATGATTATATATGCATCAAATATGATATAGCAGCTAATTTTTAAATAAAAAATACTAGAAGTACAATGATATATTAGTAGCATGCCCAAAAAACTATTATTCAACATAGTATTCATAGTCCTAGCCACAGCAATCAGAGAAAGAAAAAATATAAAAAGAATCCAAACTGGAAAAAGAAGAAGTTAAAATCATCTGTTGTCAGATGGCATGAACATGTCACCAGAAAGTTACTAGAGCTAATCAATGAATATGGCAAAATTGCAGAATATAAAATTAATATGCAGAAATCCATTCCATTCTTATACACTAATGATGAAAAATCAGAAAGAAAAATTAAGGAAACAAAAACTTGCATGATTGCAAAACAAATAATAAAATAGTAACAAATTTACCTAAAGAGACAAAAGACCTGTATGCAGAAAACCATGAGGCACTGAAAAAAGTTCAAAGATGACACAAAGAGATTGCAAGATATACCATCTTCTTGGATTTGAAGAATTCATATTGTGAAAATGGTCATACTACCCAAAGTGATTTACAGACTCAATGCAATCCTTATCAAATTACCAATTTTTTCACAGGAATAAATGAATAATTTCACAATCTGGATGGTGTAAAAAAAATACCCCCAATAGGCAAAACATAAGAAAGACTAGAGATCTCTTCAAGAAAATTAGAAATACCAAGGGAATATTTCATGGGAAAATGGGCACAATAAATGACAGAAATGGTATGGACCTAACAGGAGCAGAAGATATTAAGAAGAGGTGACAAAAATACTCATAAAAACTACAAAAAAGATCTTAATGGCCCAGATAACCATAATGGTATTATCACTCACCTAGAACCAGATACCCTGGAGTGCAAAGTCAAGTGGGTTTTAGGAAGCATCACTATGAACAAAGCTAGTGGACATGATGGAATTTCAATTGAACTATTTCAAATCCTAAAAGATGATACTGTTAAAGTGCTGCACTCAATATGCCAGCAAATTTGGAAAACTCAGCAGTGGCCACAGGACTGGAAAAGGTCAGTTTTCATTCCAATCCCAAAGAAGGGCAATGTCAAAGAATGTTCAAACTACTGCACAATTACAATCATTTCACTCAAACTCCTCAAGCTAGGTTTCAACAGATTGTGAGCCAAAAACTTTCAAATGTACAAACTGGATTTAGAAAAGGCAGAGGAACCAGAGATCAAATTGCCAACATCCATTGGATCATAGAAAAAGCAAAGGAATTTCAGAAAAACATCTACTTTTGCTTTATTGACTATGCTAAGCTTTCAATTGGAAAAGGTCAGTTTTCATTCCAATCCCAAAGAAGGGCAATGTCAAAGAATGTTCAAACTACTGCACAATTACAATCATTTCGCTCAAACTCCTCAAGCTAGGTTTCAACAGATTGTGAGCCAAAAACTTTCAAATGTACAAACTGGATTTAGAAAAGGCAGAGGAACCAGAGATCAAATTGCCAACATCCATTGGATCATAGAAAAAGCAAAGGAATTTCAGAAAAACATCTACTTTTGCTTTATTGACTATGCTAAGCTTTCAACTGTGTGGATCACAACAAACTGTGGGAAATTCTTAAGGAGACAGGAATATGAAACCACCTTATCTGCCACTTGAGAAACTCGTGTGAAAGTCATGAAGCAACAGTTAGTACCAGACATGAAACACAAATTGGTTCAAAACTGGGAAAGGAGTATACCAAAACTGTATACAGTCACCTTGCTTATTTAACTTATGTGTACATCATTTGAAATCCTGGGTTAGATGGGTCACAAGCTGGAATCTACATTGCCAAGAGAAACTTCAATGACCTCAGATACCCAGAAGATACAAGCTTTATGATAGAAAGGAAGAGGAACTAACAAGCATTTTGATGAAGGTGAATGAGGAAAATGAATAAACTGGTCTAAAACTCAGCATTCAAAAAACTAAGATCATGGTATCTGGTTCCATCACTTCATGGAAAATAGGTGAGGAAACAATGGAAACAGTAAAAGGCTTTATTTTCTTGGTCTCCAAAATCATTGGGGACAGTGATTGCAGCCATGAAATTAAGAGATGCTTGTTCATTGCCTCTTGAGAAACCTGTATGCAGGTCAGAAAGGAACAGTTAGAACTGGACATGGAACAACAGACTGGTTCCAAATAGGAAAAGGAGTACGTCAAGGCTGTATATTGTCACCCTGCTTATTTAACTTATATACAGAGTACATCATGAGAAACACTGGGTTGGAGGAAGCACAAGCTGGAATTAAGACTGCTGGGAGAAATATCAATAACCTCAGATATGCAGATGGCACCACNTGGTTTCAAATAGGAAAAGGAGTACGTCAAGGCTGTATATTGTCACCCTGCTTATTTAACTTATATACAGAGTACATCATGAGAAACACTGGGTTGGAGGAAGCACAAGCTGGAATTAAGACTGCTGGGAGAAATATCAATAACCTCAGATCTGCAGATGGCACCACCCTTATGGCAGAAAATGAAGAGGAACTATAAAGACTCTTGATGAAAGTGAAAGAGGAGAGTCAAAATGTTGGCTTAAAGCTCAACATTCAGAAAACTAACATCATAGCATCTGATCCCATCACTTCATGGCAAATAGATGGGGAAACAATGGAAACAGTGTCAGACTTTATTTTGGGGGGCTCCACAATCACTGCAGATGGTGACTGCAGCCATGAAATTAAAAGATGCTTACTGCTTGGAAGGAAAATTATGACCAACCTAGACAGCATATTAAAAAGCAGAGACATACTTTGCCAGCAAAGGTTTGTCTAGTCAAGGCTATGGTTTTTCCAGTAGTCATGTATGGATGTGAGAGTTAGACTATAAAGAAAGCTGAGTGCCGAAGAATTGATGATTTTGAACTGTGGTGTTGGGGAAGACTCTTGAGAGTCCCTTGGACTGCAAGGAGATCCAACCAGTCCATCCTAAAGGAGGTCAGTACTGAGTGTTCATTGGAAGGAATGATGCTAAAGCTGAAACACCAATAGTTTGGACACCTGATGTGAAGAGCTGACTCATTTGAAAAGACCCTGGTGATGGGAAAGATTGAGGGCAGGAGGAGAAGGGGATGACAGAGGATGAGATGGTTGGATGGCATCACCGACTCGATGGACATGGGTTTGGGTGGACTTCGAGAGTTGGTGATGGACAGGGAGACCTGGTGTGCTGTGGTTCCCAGGATCACAAAGAGTCGGACACGACTGGGAGACTGAACTGAACTGAACTGCTCATTGAAAAAAGAAAAAAAAAAATCTATGAGAAACTTAAGCAGCATATAAAAAGCAGAGACATTACTTTGTTGACCAAGGTCTGTATAGGCCAAACTACAGTTTTTCCAGTAGTCATGTATGGATGTGAGGATTAGACTATAAAGACTGAGTGCAAAAAAATTGATGCTTTTTAGCTGTGGTGTTGGAGAAGATTCTTGAGAGTCCCATGGATTGCAAGGAGATCAAATGAATCATCATAAAGGAAGTCATTCCTGAATATTCATTTGAAAGACTGATGCTGAAGCTGAAGCTTCAATGATTTGGCCACCTGATATGAACAGCCGACTCATTGGAAAAATACCTGATTTGGGGAAAGATAGAAGGCAAGAGGAGAAGGGGACAATAGAGGACAAGATGGCTGGATAGTTCACTGACTCAATGGACATGAGTTTGAGCAAGCTCTTAAAGATACTTAAGGACAGGGAAGCCTGTCATGCTGCAGTACATGGGGTTGCAAAGAGTTGGACACAACTGAGTGAACAACAACAACTAGAAAATATGATAATTTATGCTACTTTCAATACAAAACAGATTAAGTGGACAAAAATAAGTCAGGGAATAAAAAATGTAAGCAACAGAATAAATGGAGTACATTTTTAATATATCTATTGAAATACACAGCCTGATCATAAAGAATACATATTCTTCTACTTGCCCTTATGCATTCACAAAAAGTGTTCATATATTAGATTACAAAGAAAATATGCACTTCCTAAAGTATAAATATTATTAAAAATTCTGATCATAATGCAATTAGACTAGAATTAATTAATAAAACCAAAAACATGGGTCCATTCATATGGAAAAAAATATTCTAGTTGAAAAAAGTTTTTAGCTGAAAAAGTTGAATATAAAAAAAAATTACAGAAGTTTTTAAACATAAAAGTTTATATAACTGTATCTGTAAATTAATGTAAACTGGTGGGGAAAGTAAATTATTTTCATGAAACACTGATAGAAATAAAATAATCAAATGTAAATAATCAAAGTTCCTGCTCAAAACCTAGAATATATTAACCAAAAAAGAAAAAGAGAGCACAAAGAAATAAATAATGAAGAAATATAAATTAATGAAGTACAGAATAGGAAAAAAACTAATAGGTCAAATCCCTGGTTTATTGAAAAGTTTTAAGAAAATATACAAACTGTTGGGTAACTTTATCAGGAAGAAAATGGATGTGCAAGAATATGCACCGTAAGAAATAACAAGCAGAAAATAACTATTGCAGAAGAAGGAAAAATTCAAAGAAATCCAAAATTAATGTTAAAATGTTTAAACATACCAATATTCACAAGAAGAAATAAACATACTAAGACATACCCTCATGAAAAATGCACCAGGCTCAGACACTTTTACAGAGTAATTCTACCAGTTCTCCAAAGATCAGATGTCCTAATACTCTATTATTTACTCCAGGCCATTGAAAAAAGGAAGAATTTTTTCTAATTATTCTTAGCATGCAATAATAAAGGAAACTGCAGAACAATATTTCTTATACAAAAATTGAAAAAAAAATAGAAACACAATTCAATATCACATTAAGAAATGTGTGATTCTCAAGTGGGATTTATATCAAGAATGCAAAGTTTCTTTAATATTAGAAAGCCCATTAACATCACACAACTTATAAATATATCTAAGGAAAATATATCATTATCTTCATACATTCAGAGGAAGCCTGAAGCAAAATTCAGCATCTATTGTTGACAAAAATATTCAAGAAAATAGGAACTGAGGGTTGTATTTCTAAGATGATATTGTTTTAGCTTTATAGCCAGCATATTCTTTCATGAGAAAATCTTAGAGACATGTACAGTAATATTAGGAGCACGGCCAGAATATCCATTCTTTGTATTGTATTCAACATAGCACTAAAGTTACTTGTCAATGAAATTTGTTTAAAAAAAAAAAGTGGAATAGATGCCTTAGGGTGGGTAGAAATAAGCAAAACTATCTCTAATTATAGAGGATATGAAAGTATATCTGGAAAACTCCAGAAAAATAATGGTAAAAAAATTTAAACAACAAAATCATGCAGTATATTAGCAAGCTATAAAACTAGCATACACATATTTATATACACAAATAAAGTGAAAAGATAATAGTAAATACTATTTCATTTATTCAAAAAGTACTTAGGAATAAATTTAACATGAAAAGTGCAAAACTGATATTTATGAGGTTTTAAAACACTCTTGAAACGCATAAAATATATTTGAAGAAAATGAAAGATATTCCTATACTTGAATGATAGGAAGATATAATATCATGACAATTGCTATTTTCCTTCAGTTCAGTTGCTCAGTCATGTCTAACTCTTTAACTCCAGAAAAATAATGGTAAAAAAATTTAAACAACAAAATCATGCAGTATATTAGCAAGCTATAAAACTAGCATACACATATTTATATACACAAATAAAGTGAAAAGATAATAGTAAATACTATTTCATTTATTCAAAAAGTACTTAGGAATAAATTTAACATGAAAAGTGCAAAACTGATATTTATGAGGTTTTAAAACACTCTTGAAACGCATAAAATATATTTGAAGAAAATGAAAGATATTCCTATACTTGAATGATAGGAAGATATAATATCATGACAATTGCTATTTTCCTTCAGTTCAGTTGCTCAGTCATGTCTAACTCTTTGTGAACCCACAGACTGCAGCACACCAGATTTCCCTGTCCATCATTAACTCCCGAAGTCTACTCAAATTCATCTCCATTGACTCACTGATGTCATCCAACCATCACATCCACTGTCATCCCCTTCCCTCCTGCCTGATTCATGACCAGCAACAGGGTCTCTTCAAATTAGACAGTTCTTCACATCAGATGGCCAAAGTATTGGCGTTTCAGCTTCAGCATCAGTCCTTCCAATGATTAGGCACTGATTTCCTTTAGGATGGACTGGTTGGATCTCCTTGAGGTTCAAGGGACTCTCAAGAGTCTTCTCCAACGCCACAGTTCAAAATCATCAGTTCTTCAGCACTCGGCTTTCTAGTCCAACTCTCACATCCATACATGACTACTGGAAGAACCATAGACTTGACTAGACAGAACTTTGTTGGCAAAGTAATGTCTCTGCTTTTCAATATGCTGTCTAGGTTGACCATAACTTTTCTTCCAAGGAGCAAGCATTTTTTTTTTTTAAATTTCATGGCTGCAGTCACCATGTGCAGTGATTCTGGGCACTCAAAAAATAAAGCCTTTCACTGTTTCCAGTTTCCCCATCTATTTCCCATGAAGTGATGGGACTAGTGCCATGATTTTAGTTTTCTGAATGTCGAGCTTTAAGCCAACTTTTTCACTCTCCTCTTTCACTTTCATCAAGAGGCTCTTTAGTTCTTCTTCATTTTCTGCCATAAGGGTAGTGCCATCTGCAAATCTGAGGTTATTTATATTTCTCCTGACAAACTTGATTCCAACTTGTGCTTCCTTCAGCCCAGCGTTTCTCATGATATACTCTGCATATAAGTGAAATAAGCAGAGTGACAATATACAGCCATGACGTACTCCTTTTCCTGTTTCGAACCAGTCTGTTGTTCCATGTCCAGTTCTTTTTTTTTTTTCTTTTTTAAATTTTTTTTGAAATATAAATTTATTTATTTTAGTTGAAGGTTAATTACTTTACTGTTGCTTCCTGACCTGCATGCAGTTTTCTCAAGAGGCAGGTCAGGTGGTCTGGTATTCCCATCTCTCTCAGAATTTTCCACAGTTTGAGATGATCCACACAGTCAAAGGCTTTGACATAGTCAATAAAACAGAAATATATGTTTTTTTGGAACTCTCTTACTTTTTCAATGATCCAACAGATGTTGGCAATTTGATCTCTGGTTACTCTGCCTCTTCTATAACCAGCTTGAACATCTGGAAGTTCATGGTTCATGGATTGTTGAAGTCTGGCTTGGAGAATTTTGAGCATTATTTTGCTAGCATGTGGGATGAGAATTGTGCAGTCATTTGAGCATTCTTTGGCATTGATTTTCTTTGGGGTTGGAATGAAAACTGACCTTTACCAGTCCTTTGACCACTGTTGCTTTTTCCAAATTTGCTGGCATATTGAGTGCAGCACTTTCACAGCTTCATCTTTTAGGATTTGAAATAGCTCAACTGGAATTCCATCATCTCCACTAGCTTTTTTCATAGTGATGCTTTCTAAGGCCCACTTGACTTCACATTCCCAGATGTCTGGCTCTAGGTGAGTGATCACACCATCTGATTATCTGAGTCATGAAGGTCTTTTTTGTATAGTTCTTCTGGGTATTCTTGCAACCTCTTCTAATATCTTCTACTTCTGTTTGGCCCATACTATTTCTGTCCTTTATTGAGCCCATCTTTGCATGAAATGTTACATTGATATCTCTAATTTTCTTGAAGAGATCGCTGTTCTTTCCCATTCCATTGTTTTTCTCTACTTCTTTGCACTGATCACCGAGGAAGACCTTCTTATCACTGAGGAAGGCTTGCTATTCTTTGGAACTCTGCATTCAAATGGATATATCTTTCCTTTTCTCTGTTGTTTTTCACTTCTCTTCTTTTCACAGCTGTTTTAAAGCTTCTTCAGACAGCCATTTTACCTTTTTGCATTTCGTTTTCTTGGTGATGGTCTTGATCACTGTCTCCAGTACCATGCCCTGAACCTCCGTCCATCATTCATCAGACACTCTGTCTATCATATCTAGTCTCTTAAATCTGTATCTCACTTCCACTGCTGCTGCTAAGTCACTTCAGTCATGTCCGACTCTGTGAGACCCCATAGACGGCAACACACCAGGCTCCACCATCCCTGGGATTCTCCAGTGTATAATCATAAAGGATTTGATTTATATCATACCTGATAGGTCTAGTGGTTTTCCCTACTTTCTTCAATTTGTCTGAATTTGGTAATAATGAGTTCATGATCTGGGACACAGTCAGCTCACGATCTTGATTTTGCTGACTGTATAGAGCCTCTCCACCTTTAACTGCAAAGAATATAATCTGTTGACCATTTGGTGATGTCCGTGAGTCGAGTCTTCTCTTGCATTGTTGGAAGAGGATGTTTGCCATGACCAGTGCATTCTCTTGGCAAAATTCTATTATCTTCTTCCCTACTTCATTCTGTCCAAGGTGAAATTTGCCTGTTACTCCAGGTGTTTCTTGACTTCCTATTTTTGCATTCCAGTCCTCTATAATGAAGAGGAATTCTTAAGACATTCTCCTTGAGACATTTAAGAATTAAAGACAGTTTTATTACAAATATGTTTGCTGGTGTGTTCATGCTCACTTTTGTCTGACTCTGCAAACCCGTGGATTTTAGCCTCCAGGTTTTGGTCCACGGAATTTTCCAGGCAAGAATACTGGAGTAGGTTGCCTTTTCCTATTCCAGGGGACCTTCTTGACCCAGGGATCAAACTCACGTCTCTTTTGTCACTTGCCTCGGGAATAGGATTTCTTACCACTTGAGCCACTGGGAATCGCCCTATTTGTTACAAATACCAACAAACTAACACTTTACATGGCCAGGCAAGTTTGTACAAAATGTAATATGCAGAACTAAAATATCAAAAAATGGTCAGGAAACTACCTAAAAAGTATCTACAAAAGGTGTGAAACTCTACCAGATATTAAAGCTTCCAATAAAACTAAAGTGAAAAATAAGATAAATAATAATGAATAAAAAATAATAATAAGCTAAAGAGAACAGTAAAGGACAAAAGAGACAGTCAAGTAGAACAGAACATCCAGATCGCAAATAACTGTTAAGGTGATAGAAAGGAAAGAGAGTTGGCTGAAATGAACCTTGTTATATTGAATTCAAGTCCAGTATATCAGTATAATTTGGATGGTGATAAGTTCAGATAGATAGGTAGTTAGGTGAATAAGTAAATAGGTAGATAGATAATAAATAGATGTGGGATCTCATTGGAAAAACAAAAAGTCAACCTCAAAATTATCCAAATGGCAAACTAGAATAAATGATATTGTTAAATTTTAAAATAAGATAAGCATCTGAATATTTGTATTTCTGTAAATACAAATGTTTATATATTCATAAGTATATGAGTACATATATTCCATACTGAGCTGAATCAATAATTGATTTAAAATGGATCAAGCAAAGTGAATGGTCTTCTTTAATGTGCAAGAGTGAAACAGAAAATCATTATTTGGTAAAAATCACCATAATAATTAATTAACACAGCATCCATTGATGAACATTAAAATAAGTGGGAAAAGTATGAGGATACAAAATAGTACAATTTCAAGGTATATACACAAGTTATTTACTAACTAAAGGGAATCACAGTAACTTTGCAGCATAAAACCATGGAGAAACCACCTACGCAAGCCATCAAGGTCAATATTACCAATAATACAATATACCAACATAGTGTGGAATGTAATGCATTGAGAAGGATATGTGGTCATTTCTATGACATTTTTGTCTGGAAAGCATAATCTTAGTCCATTCATGAGAAAACATGAGACAAATGCAAACTAAGGGACATCTGGAGAAATAAAACCTCAAAAAATTAATCAATGCTCTTCAAAAGTATCAAGGTCATGAAAACAAGGAACAAATGAGGAAATGTGTGAAGACAGTAGGAAACTAAGGAGAATAAATAAGCATAAACAATGTGGGACCCTAAATGGGATGCCAGAGTAGATATAAAAATTACACTAGTGAAGAAAGTAGCAAAATTTGAAAACTCTTCATTTATTACTGCAACTTTTAATTTCCTAGCTGCGTTATTTGTGCAATGGTTATGTGTCAGTAAGATGCTAATATTAAGTGAGGAGATATAGGGAAATTCTCTCTACTATTTCTGCAATTTTTCTATATGCCTAAAATTAATTCCCCCAAAAGTGTTTTAAAGTTTTTTGAAAAATCAAAAAGATACTAACCTACTTCTAATGGATAGAAAAGCCAGTAATTCTTTTCTACTCTGTACTCCTTTTGTTTGTATGAGACCCAGCGATGCAAACTCACAAATATAGCTCGCCTAGAATAGAAAAGCTGGAGATTGCTTCAGATGAAGTACAGTCCAGATTGTGTCATAAATATGGCACCAATTGTAAAGTATAAGTTTCTGGAGGAGAAAAAACGTCTGGAACAAAAGGATGTCATGCACTGGGATCAAATATGTAATATATATATAATCTTGATATGTTCTTATCTAAAATATGCCATAAATATGCCTTTCTCTCAAAAGATTTCTTTTGGCTTTTTAGAAAGTTCTGCTCAATTTATATTAATCATACGTAGATAATAAATAACCTAAGAATGCTATTTCAGTAGTCTGTTAATTGAGACAGTTTCTACATATTTATTGTGCAATTCTAGGTTCCCATAGATTTGGATAATATTCATTTTTTTGATTAATATATTTCTATTTCCTTTTAGTTTTAGAAATGGCACAATTGAGATGGATATGGGAACAATTTGATATATGTAAGAAAAGTCTTGCATTGTAGACATATAAATGTACCTGTTAAACCTAGGAGGTTCCAAGATGAAAATCATGTCACCCTATAAAAATGTGAAAACTATATTAAAAAGAATATTAACTTGCCAAAGTAACCACTGTTTAAATGAATCCTCCAAGAAGGAGAATTAAAAACAAAAGGATATTACCAGAAGGTAGAGGAGAAGAAAAAACTTGTGAAATCTGTATCAGTTTTGCAAATGTGGGGTAAGAAATTCATTACAAAGCTCTAGGGTCAATTTAGGGAATATCAAATGCATCAAGGGCACTAGAGAACAAACTCAAGAATTTGGAGTGCATGAACAGAAAAATCATGAAACCTCAGACTAAATATTATAATAAAAAATATTCAAAATGTTAAACTTTTCTCTAGATTTCATTTGGATTCTATTCAAACATCTATGATAAAACTAATTTCTTATATTGTTATTGCTGTATTTATTCTCTCTCTGCACTTAGTCATGAGTTCCTAACTTAGCACAATGCCTGGCACAAAGCAGATGTTCTGTGTGTATTTTAAAGCAATAAGTAAAAATAGTGTATTAGTCATTTCAGGACATGTTTCTCAATAGAGTTTCTATTTTTTTAATTTATTGTTTCCAAAATGCTGATTTTATCTAAATGTAAATGTTATGTACATTATTTGGATAATTTGGAAAATTAAGGCAAAAACAAAATGCCCTAGTATAAACTGCCATTAATGTTTTGGGGATCATGCTTCTAGTATTTGTTTCTGTAAATGATTATGCTTATGTGTAAATGTATGCTTATCTCTTTATCTCTATATATAATATAATTGAAAATATAATCTTTTGCATTCATATGTACATCTTGAATACTCTTCCTATCACTAAATATTTCTTTTTGTAATGTTTCTTATAATTATTGCATAGCATTCATTCAAGTGGGCAAATTATTCAAGAACATGTTTTTAATTATTTACATCATTATAAGTACTTGGCTGCTATATATAATTGTGTAACAAATATTCTAGAGACTTGATCTGAGGTCAGTTCTTATTAAATATTTTGTACTCTTCAAAGAACTATTGTTCTATTCAATGATGTGAACATTCTAAAGTTTTACTCTTTACTCTCCAGAAATATTTCACATTCCTACCAGCATGGATGAAAATACCTTTAACCCAACAAAACATATTCCTTAGTATTACCTGGAATGAATTGTTTCCGTTTAAAAGCATCACATTAATTATTTTGAATATTTAATAGAGTTAGGCCATGGATTAATATGACCTGTTTAAAGAAGCAACCTAGATGTCCATCAGCAGATGAATGGATAAGAAAGCTGTGGTTCCGTTCCGTTGCTTCAGTGGCTCAGTCATGTCCGACTCTTTGCGACCCCATGAATCAAAGCCCGCCAGGCCTCCCTGTCCATCACCAACTCCTGGAGTTCACTCAGACTCATGTCCATTGAGTCCGCGATGCCATCCAGCCATCTCATCCTCTGTCGTCCCCTTCGCCTCCTGCCCCCAATCCCTCCAGCATCAGGGTCTTTTCCAATGAATCAACTCTTCACATGAGGTGGTCAAAGTACTGAAGCTTCAGTTTTAGCATCATTCCTTCCAAAGAAATCCCAGGGCTGATCTCCTTCAGAATGGACTGATTGGATCTCCTTGCAGTCCAAGGGACTCTCAAGAGTCTTCTCCAACACCAC
>SJXQ01002904.1:107092-121564 GCA_006408695.1 Aepyceros melampus
TTTTTTTTTTTTTTTTTGGTATGGTGTTAGAAAGTGTTCTAGTTTCATTCTTTTACAAGTGGTTGACCAGTTTTCCCAGCACCACTTGTTAAAGAGATTGTCTAATCTGTTGTATATTCTTGCCTCCTTTGTCGATGATAAGGTGTCCATAGGTGTGTGGATTTATCTCTGGGCTTTCTATTTTTTTCCACTGATCTATATTTCTGTCTTTGTGCCAGTACCATACTGTCTTGATGACTGTGGCTTTGTAGTAAAGCCTGAAGTCAGGCAGGTGGATTCCTCTAGTTCTATTCTTCTTTCTCAAGATTGCTTTGGCTATTTGAGGCTTTTTGTATTACTGTACAAATTGTGAAATTATTTTTTCTAGTTCTGTGAAAAATACCCTTGATAGCTTGATAGGGATTACATTGAATCTACAGATTGCTTTGGGTAGTACACCCATTTTCACTATATTGATTCTTCCAATCCATGAACATGATATATTTCTCCATCTATTAGTGTCCTCTTTGATTTCTTTCACCAGTGTTTTATAGTTTATATATATATATATATATATATATATAGTTTCTTTAGTTAGATATATTCCTAAGTATTTTTTTATTTTCATTGCAATGGTGAATGAAATTGTTTTCTTAATTTTTCTTTCTATTTTCTCATTGTTAGTGTATAGGAATTCAAGGGATTTCTGTGTGTTAATTTTATATCTCACAACTTTACTCTACTCATTGATTAGCTCTAGTAATTTTCTGGTGGAATCCTTAGGGTTTTCTATGCATAGGATCATGTCATATGCAAACAGTGAGAGTTTTACTTCTTCTTTTCCAATTCTTTTTCTACTTTCTCATTATTAGTGTATAGGAATGCAAGGGATTTCTGTGTGTTGATTTTATATCCTGCAACTTTACTCTACTCATTGATTAGCTCTAGTAATTTTCTGGTGGAATCCTTAGGGTTTTCTATGCATAGGATCATGTCATATGCAAACAGTGAGAGTTTTACTTCTTCTTTTCCAATCTGGATTCCTTTTATTTCTTTTTCTGCTCTGATTGCTGTGGCCAAAACTTCCAGAACTATGTTGAATAATAGTGGTGAGAGTGGGCACCCTTGTTCTTGACTTTAGGGGAAATGCTTTCAATTTTTCACCATTGATGATGATGTTTGCTGTGGGTTTGTCATATATAGCTTTTATTATGTTGAGATATGTTCCTTCTATTCCTGCTTTCTGAAGAGTTTTTATCATAAATGGACGTTGAATTTTGTTAAAGGCTTTCTCTGCATCTATTGAGATAATCATACGGTTTTTATCTTTCAATTTTTTTTAAATTTGTTAATGTAGTGTATTACATTGATTGATTTATATATTGCTGTGGCCAAAACTTCCAGAACTATGTTGAATAATAGTGGTGAGAGTGGGCACCCTTGTTCTTGACTTTAGGGGAAATGCTTTCAATTTTTCACCATTGATGATGATGTTTGCTGTGGGTTTGTCATATATAGCTTTTATTATGTTGAGATATGTTCCTTCTATTCCTGCTTTCTGAAGAGTTTTTATCATAAATGGACGTTGAATTTTGTTAAAGGCTTTCTCTGCATCTATTGAGATAATCATACGGTTTTTATCTTTCAATTTTTTTTAAATTTGTTAATGTAGTGTATTACATTGATTGATTTATAGATATTGAAGAATCCTTGCATTCCTGGGATAAAGCCCACTTGGTCATGATGTATGATGTTTTTAATATGTTGTTGGATTCTGTTTGCTAGAATTTTGTTAAGGATTTTTGCATCTATGTTCATCAGTGATATTGGCCTGTAGTTTTCTTTTCTAATGACAGCTTTGTCTGGTTTTGGTATTAGGGTGCCCTCATAGAATGAGAGTGGAAGTTTACCTTACTCTGAAATTTTTTGGAAAAGTTTGGGTAGGATAGGTGTTAGTTTTTCTCTAAATTTTTGGTAGAATTCAGCTGTGAAGCCATCTGGACTTTTGTTTGCTGGAAGATTTCTGATGACAGTTTCAATTTCTGTGCTTGTGATGTGTCTGTTAAGATTTTCTATTTCTTCCTGGTTCAGTTTTGGAAAGTTGTACTTTTCTAAGAATTTGTCATTTCTTCCAAGTTGTCCATTTTATTGGCATATAATTGTTGATAGTGGTCTCTTATGATCCTTTGTATTTCTGTGTTGTTTGTTGTGATCTCTCCAGTTTCATTTCTAATTTTTTTGATTTGATTCTTGTCCCTTTGTGTCTTGATGGATGAAAGCTATTCCATGATGCAAAAATTTTAAAAGTGAAAAAAAATGACTTAAAAATATGAAGATGGTAGCAAATGCTACAATAGAGCCAAGCTTCCAAAATCTTTTTGCATTTATTGTGATAAAGTAAACAGAATAAACACTAATGTCATAAAACACTACCTAATTAGGGTTGAAATAGGGGGAAAATCTTATTTATGGCATACTATGACTGAATTTATTTATTGCATTTACTATGAATTTTTTTTTTTTAATTTCAATTGACTATCACTTGTGAGGCTCCATTTTCTGGGTCCCCCTACATATGCTAGTTGTAAGAGACAATAAAAGGAAATGATGAGTGAAATTTATTATTAAACACAGTTTCACTGGTTCTTATATTTCAGTTCCTTTTGTATTCCCATAGACTACTACTAATGTATTCTTTTATCCAACCAGTACGAGCTTTATAAAATCAGAAGTTTATTTCAAATTTTCCTTGATATTTTACATATTTTGTGGTAAATTCACTTCAGCAGGTATGATCATTAGCCTATGGTGTTTGACAGTTGCCTGCATGTTCTCTGTAATTTAATGTGATTTGCATATGTGCCCTTGGAGCAGTAAAGCCATCTCAGTATTCAATGGGAGAAGTTGTGGCCCTTGGGATTCATCTTATTAGCATGCAAGAACAAAAAGCATGTGTTACAAATAGTGTTTTCAGAGATGCATTAGAAATCCTTTATCCAGATATATATATCCTTTACTCAGATGTACACATATATATATGTATATATATATGAACATTTTTGAAGAAAAATCAGCAGTTTGAAATGTTCCATGGCACCCCAAGAACTTAAAGAAAGATATTCAAGGAGTAGATTAATGTTAACATATTTCCAACTCAAAGGATATTCTTTTCTACTTCAGAATCTTCTCACAAAAAGTATACTGGATTATATGAATGGCCAACAGAATAACTATTATTGGTATATTTTCAACTCAAACATACATTAGAAAAAGCCAGAAAACAATGCTTTCAATTGTTCTTTGATTTGTTTAATTATGGAATATCAAAATTCATGAGGAAAAATTTCACAAAATTTACATTACAACAATTACCTAGTTGTTGTAGATGACAAAATAGGAAAAGTGGACTTTTATTTCCCACTTGACAGACACACTGATTCAATAGCAGTACATGGATCAATTCCCTTTGTGAGTAATCCCAAAACTACCTAAGAGGTTTCTATGCCTTATCAGTCAGTTCAGTAGCTCAGTCATGTCCTATTCTTTGTGAACCCGATTCCATGGACTGCAGCATGCCAGGCTTCCCTGTCCATCACCAACTCCTGTAGCTTGTGCAAACCGATGTCCATCGACTCAGTGATGCAATTCAACCATCTCATCCTCTACTGTCCCCTTCTCCTCCTGCCTTCAATCTTTCCCAGCATCAAGGTCTTTTCCAGTGAGTCGTTTTTTGCATCAGGTGGCCAAAGTACTGGAGCTTCAGCCTCACCATCAGTCTTTCCAATGAATATTCATGACTGATTTTTCTTGAAGACTGACTGGTTTGATCTCCTTGAAGTTCAAAGGACTCTCAAGTCTTTTCCAACATCACAGTTCAAAAGCATCAGTTCTTTGGCACTGAGCTTTCTTTATGGTCGAACTTTCACATTCATACATGACTACTGGAAAAACCATAGCTTTGAATAGACAGAACCTTGTTGGCAAAGTGATTTTCTGCTTTTTAATATGCTGTTCAGGTTGGCCATAGCCTTTCTTCCAAGGAGCAAACATCTTAATTTCATGGCTGCAGTCACCATCTGCAGTGATTTTGGAACCTAGGAAAGAAAGTGTGTCACTGTTTCCATTGGCTCCCCATCTATTTGACGTGAAGTGATGGGACTGGATGCCATGATCTTAGTTTTCTGAATGGTGAGCTTTAAGCCAACTTTTACACTCTCCTCTTTCATTTTCATCAAGAGGCTACTCAGTTTCTCTTCATTTTCTTCCATAAGGGTGATGTCATCTGCATATCTGAGGTTATTGATAATTCTCCCAGTAGTCTTAACTCTAACTTGTGCTTCATCCAGCCTGGAATTTCACTTGATGTACTCTGCATATAAGTTAAATGAACTAATACTCTCCACATAAGTTAAATAAGTTAAATAAATAGGTGCCTTACTAGATAATCAAAATAAATCTGTCATGCCCAATAAATACAGTGAAATGAGCCTTTGAAAAGTATGTAAAATTACTATGGTCACAGAACTCTCAACTTTCTTAAAGACAGAGGTACTTGATCATTACTGTGGTAAATTATCTTAACAGTAACAGAAACAGTACAATAAAGTGCATTTCATATTTGCCTAAAGTATAATATTGAGAATTGTCTATAAGTTTTTATCAGAGAAACTTCTGCTTCACCTGCAAAGACTGTCTCTTCTGAATGCATTAAATGGCTTTCTTTTTGTTCTTTGGACTTTAAATCATTGCCTTTTTGTGTTGCAGAACCACAATTGTGAGAAACATTTTTGTTGGCAGATTTACACTTGTTATCACGGAGGAACATATTTGAAAAGCTTATATTATTAATTTTATACTAGTGTTGGTCAAGTATTTATGCATTGTTGTTTTTCTAACAGTTTCGCTAAAGTAGAAGATGCTTAACCTACAGTGGAATTTATGTCCCTTCATGTTAAGTTAGGGTAGAGTCTAGCTGTCAAGAATGAGAAATCTGCTGTATAACTCCCAACAGTCATTTAGGTCAGCTTGACCTATCATAAATATTATCATCTGAGTCTCATGACTAATTAGAAGGAATACTTGTGATACTGTACATGTCACTAGCACTTCTAATGGCTCTCTCTTCTTTAGGTCATAATCTTTGTTGTTAACATAAACAATAATATAATACTTTCAAAACCCTGATAACATTCTATGGCCATCTCTGAATAAGGAGGTGATGGGCTGAATTTTGTACCCTAAATTAATGCCTACTCAGAACTTCAGAATGTCATCTTATTTGGAAATAAAGTATTTGCAGATGTGCTTAAGATGAGGTCATATTAGAGCAGAGTGAGCTCTGAATACAATGACTGCTGTTCTTAAAAGAAGAATAGAAATCTAACTATTATAAAACTATCCATACCACATTCTACTTATCAGTAAATCTAGTGAAGAAGCAGAGGCATTAAAAGAAAAGTCAGTGCAGAGCATGGGTGTTACACAGATTAATAAAATATTTGACTGAATGAAACTATGATGGGCAACCACCCACTTCACAAGAGGTGAAACCTGTGGACAACAGAAATTGAAAAACTTATTTTTGAAGTTCCTTTTTAAGGGATGATGTTAGAACATGTAATACTAACTTCTGAACTTTTGACTCATAGATTCTTTGTTCTAAGCTTATATATCTAACCAGGTCATTGTTCTCACTGACACATTCTTTTTTGGAATGTTAGTACATTTAGTTAGTATTAGTTGCTCAGTTGTGTCTGACTCCTTGTGATCCATGGACTGTAGCCCATCAGGCTCCTTTGTCTGTGGAATTTGGCAAGAATACTGAAGTGGGTTGTCATTTTCTTAATACATTTAACAAATAAAATTTCATTCTGAGAAGCCCAAAAATATTTTAAGTAACCTATTGATCTTCATGTCGATCTTTACTATGGTTCTAATCTTTAGTATAATAGGAAAAAATTATTCTTCTAATTTCTGTTTTTGAGAATGCCTCTAACCTTCCAAAAATGTTTAAGATAATTAAAATTACAGAGAATCAAGAATTAGATAACCTTAATTTCTAGATAATACTGGCTCTCGAACCTCTATGATTCTAAATTATGTCAATAATAGTAATAATCTTGCTTCTATTTTGCTCAAAGATCCAAATATGGTTTTCTTTCCCTTTTATGTTTGCTTTACCAAATATGTTTACTTTTCCCTTTTAACTAAAGTTTAATCAGCAGTTCAGACATGGTGCTCAGTAATGTTACAAAACTTTTTAATTCTGACCACTTTTCACTTTTGGAGCTAGTGGTATTTCATCACTCATGCTCAGAGAAAAGGAAAAGTCTTTTGAGTAAGGAGAATGATGAACTATTACCAACAAAAATAGTGGTGTGCAGCTTTTATTTCTACCATCAGAGATACTTACAACTTCCTGCTAAATGGCTTTGTGTTCAATACACATTTGCTGGGGTGAACTGTGCTATAATTAGAGCTATCACTAAATCATTATCACATTAAACCACTTTCTAAGGCCCTGTCCAAACCCTGAAGGGCAATTCCAGCTCTCCTCTCCTGATGAAGAGCCACCATAATTCCCTGCAAGTTGGTGCTGTTCAACTCCTACTTGAAAACACTCTGAAAAGCACTCTTTGCTAGAAGGAAAATTGGATACTTGAATGTAGAGATGATTCCTGATCAGTAAAGAAAAAAAAAAAAACTTTAAAGAAACTTGAAGCAGCGTGGGGCAGTCTCTCATTACTCAGGAGGGCCGGTGTTGAGGAGATAGGGAAAAGGAGAGGTTGATTTAAGTAATTTGGGAAAGAAAGTATACGATTAGGTGTTTGGAGCGTTTTAGAGTGGAGAAAGCTCAGTACCTGATGATTGAAAAGCCAAAAAAATAATTTTTTAAAAGAATTATCTACTAAGGCAGGGTTTTGTCTCTACAGAAATAAAAGCAAACTATAATACTAGATGGCCTGGTTTTACTTTCTCAGCACCTCCCTCATTTACTACAATTTTAGAATGTAATTCTCTCTCTTCATTTCATTCTCTAATCTGGCCTTCCCTACTTATACCTGTATCTTCAAAACTATATATATATCCTCAAATTCCTATGTTAATCTCCTATCTTAAAACTGACTCTTTTCAAAGAGCCATAAATCAGAATACTATTGCCCAAATAACTAAAGTATAAGGCTCAGAGTTTTATTAAAGTGATATGAAGTGTTTAAGTTGGCATAATGCTGTATAAATAAAATTGTATGGGAATGGGAATGAGAAAAAAAAATTATTGAAATCCATTATCACAACCTAATAGCACCTGTGATTCTTAGTTTTCTTACTTATAAATTAAAGATATTAATTATAGCCCTTCTGCTTCAAAGAAGTGCTATAAGAGTACATTGGTCAAAGTAAGAGAAGCCTTTTAAAGTTCAAAATTAATGTACAAAGATGAGATGCTGTCCTAGTGAGAAGGACAGTGAAATTATGTCTAACAAGACATTTTTTAAAGATATAAAATATAGAGATATTGATTTAACATAGAATATGTTTTATGTATTTTTATTTAGTTAAACATTTTTAGCTTGTTTTCACCTTTGCAGTACCGAGCTCACCTATGTGTTAAGGCCTGCTGACATTTTCAGTATTTCTCACTAGGAAAACAGCAGCATCCTTGCTGAATGTTCGCTATCCTCCCTGTACAGATGTTGACTCATCTGGAGTGAATGCACTATAAGAAGGATAACTGGGATTTTAATTTACTAGGCAGGGAGGCAAATTATGTAATTAGCTGATAAGCAGTTAAGCAGAAAAATAACAGAAGTAACTTATAGGGAACATGTTGGAATCACATAAGATTTATAAATATTTCTGTGATGTAATTTCTGAAATTGATAAATTTATGCCATGCATAGTTACTGAATTATATGAAGAATGAAAAACACTAGAAACTGAAGTTTTCCATTGTTCATCTTTATTTTTTAGAATCTACTTTTTTTTTTTTCTTTTAACTAAACAGCTTATCTTCTTTGTGTAAGGGCATTTTTCTTGGGGAAAAAACTGGATATGCCTTTCATCAAACAATTATTGTATAAAATTACAAGACCTCTTCATAGGTCAGAATTTACAGAGAAAGGGAAGATTATTTCATGAGAGTTGTATAATAAGTTCATAAGCTAGGGAGAAATCATCTCTTAAAGAATGTGACCCCAATATTAGTTACAGATAACACAGTCCATGTGTAGAAAGCAGTTGGTAAACCCTAGTGGTCTGAATCATTATATTTAGTATTTTCAAGGGTCAGAAGTTTTCATGTTAATATCCAGGAATATGTAGAACATTATTGTGCTGATAAGATTACATACAGTGCAATATTATTCTAAATTCATGCTTCACTGTCTTTAAAAAAATTAATGTGCTTACTTTTAGAAATGTTCATTATTTTAGTACTCTGACTATAATTGAATTTGTTTTGATTTTACTTGAAGAATCTAGCATAGGTACTCATGGTTTCTTTTAAATGAAGCTTGGTGTTGTTGGCTTTTAATATCATTGGCTTGAAATGCTCCATCATTAATGACTATAATGCAGTATGATGGAGGGTAGTTAGACATTTAACAGGGGAACTTGCTTTAAATACAAACTCAAATCAGTGGTTCCTGGAGAATCACTGAAGGCTCTACAAAGATTTTGAAGGAGAGTCCTGTTCTCATTCTGATGTTATTTTTATTTAGGCCTACCTTACTCCCAGAGATCAGAAAATGATGAGAAATGCAATTGCTTTGGAGCTCAGTGTCACAGAATTCTGACCCTGAGAGCCAAGGGCTCAAGTTCTAACAGATGTGTGTGTTCTGTGTGTTTTATTAGTGTTGTTTAGGACAACGGATATTTTCTAAATGGATGACAATAAGTTAGTGCAGGGAACTCATGATGGCGATTAATTTTGATTTTATACAGCAGATGTTTGCTCAGTGCCAAATAAACCTGTTCAATTTACCCCATGTCTTAATGTACCCTATCTATTATTTACACGTGAGCACATACACCACTGAGAAAAGGAATAGCAAGGGCATGGCAGGGGTGTATCAAGACATCTGGTGAGGTGATTGCTTACAAAATCAAAATTCTTGGCTGCAACTCAAGGTTGAAAATAATTTAGAAATAAGACCTTCTCTGTATTTTTCTCTGTCTTCATTGTCTTGCACTTAAGATTTTATAGTATATGGTCTCTGGTTATCAATGATGATACAATATATTTTTGACAAAATACATTAGGAAAATGTGGGACAACAAAATTAATATTTATTTTATTTTCCTTAATATTCTCATTGTAAGTAGTAGGCATAATTCACCAAACACTTTGTAACATTTATTCTTCATAATTTTAGTAACACACTCAATTTTGCCCTCTTTAGTATAAATTGATTGGTAGGTTCTCTTCTACTTAAATGGTAATTATAATATGAATGTAATGTAGTTCAAATGAGCAGTAGAATCTAGAGTTTACATATCAGAAATTGCAAATGAGTAGGTGGAAATCATAGAAAGATGATTTTTTTAATGAAAAAAATTGAGGGAATTACAAAGGAAGGGTAATTAAAAAAATAGTATACTGACCTTAATTATTGATAATGTTTTTCTACCAGTTGTTAACTATGTTTTCCACCTGGTATAACTAATTCAAAGCCCTTTCAACTCTAAACCAAAATATATCTTTTTCATCCTAGTCAAAACAAAAGCACAACAGAGAAAAAGCATATTAATGTTTTGTTTCTTTTATGATTAAATCTAATAGCATTTATGGAGACTAGTATGTATAGAATCTTATGCTAAGTGCTAAGATGAATACAAAGATGGTATCCCTATTTCTTGAGGGTACAATGCAAACGTATGAAAACTCAAGTATACTACCTGCAAAAGGGAACTTATCTTTACCAAAAAAGGAACTGTTCCTTTGATAACAGAAAACAGATTTTTATAAAGTGTTTTATAACTTTTAAAAACGGGGGGAAAGGAGGACCAAACAGAACTTGAATATCAAGCACTGCATGAAACAGTCAGTCTGGGCTTGTATCCCAGGTCTTGGCTATTCAGAAAATGGTAAATTGGATCAAGTAAAGATAGAATAGAGATTATGAAAAAAAAATCTGCAAGGCCCTCTAGGCCACCTAGGTAGAAGATTTGTCCCAGAAATTCTATTATTATCATAGAACTTTCCTATAATTCAGTCTTCCTTTTAGAATACTGCTGCTTTGAATAATGAATTATACTGACAGCAAAATTTAGGGGAAACTGTACAGTTTTCTGGAGAAAGTGATGGCACCCCACTCCAGTACTCTTGCCTGGAAAATCCCATGGATGGAGGAGCTTGGTGGGCCGCAATCCATGGGATCACTAAGAGTTGAACACGACTGAGTGACTTCACTTTCCATTTTCACTTTTATGCATTGGAGAAGGAAATGGCAACCCACTCCAGTGTTCTTGCCTGGAGAATCCCAGGAACGGTGGAGACTGGTGGGCTGCCGTCTATGGGGTCACAGAGTCGGACACGACTGAAGTCATTTAGCAGCAGCAGCAGCAGTACAGTTTTCATGAAGTCGTATTCTCCAGATACTTATTTTTCTCAAAATGTGTTATGTCCTACACCAAATTTTTAGAGACTTACTTCCTGCTTGTTAACTCTCTATTATGAAAGCATATACCCACATCTTTAATTTGTGAACTTGACTATGCTCTGTTTTTAGGAGAGTTAAGACTGTATTTTATTTTTCAGTTTGTTTTGAATCAACCAGAAACATTTAATTCAATCAGAAGATGTGACTAAGCAGAGTTTTATTATCTGATCCAGAATGGGAATGCAATGTCATATGTCTCAATAAAGTCTAGCTTTTCTACAGCATAAGGACTATTTAATATATGACATTTTGAATATTGTAAGTTGTAAAATTATACTAAGTTTGTAGGGGATTGTAATTATTAATTTCACTGAAAATTCATCATGCAGACACTTTTGAGCTTTTATCACTAATATAATAAAGGCCAATCTTGATTGTGAAATGCAGATTTATAAAACATGTTTCAACATCATATTGGTTATAAAAAGTCTTATTATTTTATTATTATTATTTTTAAATTTCACACAAATGCCCAACAGCAGCTGTGAGTCTAGCATAATTGAATCAGTTTAGCACTGCTGAGGCATTTCATGTTCTGTGCTGTGACTTTTTATCTCCCAAAATGGAAAGAGCTTCAGTGCATATTTAGTCTGGCAGGAGTGACTACCAAAAGGCTCTATTGGTAAAATTGATAGAGACCTGTTTTGTCCATGGCTTTTCCACTGAAATTCAGAGTATGAACAGGAAGTACCAATGTACTATGTATCTTTCCTTATAAAGCAATTATTCTATTACTATTCAAAATCTGATTTTGATAATTCTATCTTATTTTTCACCATTGTAAAAATTCACATTGTTTTGCTATTTGCTTACTTTAAAAGATTGCATCCAAGTACTGCATTTCAGACTCTTTTGTTGACCATGATGGCTATGCCATTTCTTCTGAGGGATTCCTGCCCACGGTAGTAGGTATAATGGTCATCTAAGTTAAATTCACCTATTCCAGTCGGTTTTAGTTCGCTGAATCCTAGAATGTCGACATTCACTCTTGGCATTTCTTATTTGACCACTTGCAATTTCCTTGATTCATGGACCTGACTTTCCACGTTCCTATGTAATACTGCTCTTTACAGCATTGGGCCTTGCTTCTATCACCAGTCACATCCACACAGAATGATCTCTGTTTGTCTCCAAGGCAAACCATTCAATATCACGGTAATCCAAGTCTATGCCACAACCAGTAACACTGAAGAAGCTGAAGTTGAATGGTTCTATGAAGATCTACAAGATCTTTTAGAACAATACCCCAAAAAGATGTCCTTTTCATTATAGGGGACTGGAATGCAAAAGTAGGAAGTCAAGAAACACCTGGAGTAACAGGCAAATTTTGCCTTGGAATGTGGAATGAAGCAGGCAAAGACTAATAGAGTTTTGCCAAGAAAATGCACTGGTCATAGCAAACACCCTCTTCCAACAACACGAGAGGGCTGATTGATAATATTCTTTGATTATATAATATATATATTATATTTGATTATATTCTTTGCAGCCAAAGATGGAGAAGCTCTATATGGTCAACAAAAACAAGACCAGGAGTTGACTGTGGCTCAGCTCAGAACTCCTTATTACCAAATTCAGACTTAAATTGAAGAAAGTAGGGAAAACCGCTAGACCATTCAGGAATAACCTAAATCAAATCCCTTAGGATTATACAGTGGAAGTAAGAAATAGATTTAAGGGCCTAGATCTGATAGATAGACTGCCTGATGAATTATGGAATGAGGTTCTTGACATTGTACAGGAGACAGGGATCAAGATAAACCTGTATGCAAGACAGCAAAAGAGACACAGATGTATAGAACGGCCTTTTGGACTCTGTGGGAGAGGGAGAGGGTGGGATCAGTTGGCAGAGTGGCAGTGTAACATGTATGATATCATAAGTGAAACGAATCGCCAGTCCAGGTTTGATGAAGGATGCAGGATGCTTGGGACTGATGCAGGGGGATAATCCAGAGAGAAGGTGTGGGGCGGGAGGGGGGAGGTGGAGGTCGGGATTGGGAGTTCATGTATACTCGTGGCTGATTCATGTCAATGTATAGCAAAACGAATACAGTGTTGTAAAGCAAAACAAACTAAAAAATAAAAATTAATTTAAAAACTTTAAAAAAATTAAAAAAAAAATCCCCATAAAAAAAGAAAAGAAAAGAACTGCAAAAAAGCAAAATGACTGTCTGGGGAGGACTTACATATAGCTGTGAAAAGAAGAGAGGTGAAAAGCAAAGGAGGAAAGGAAAGATATAAGCATCTGAATGCAGAGATCCAAGAATAGCAAGAAGAGATAAGAAACCCTTTCTCAGTGATCAATGCAAAGAAATAGAGGAAAAGAACAGAATGGGAAAGACTAGAGATTTCTTCAAGAAAATTACAGATACCAAGGGAATACTTCACGCAAAGTTGGGCTCGATAAAGGACAGAAATGGTATGGACCTAACAGAAGGAGAAGATGTTAAGAAGAGGTGGCAAGAATACACAGAAGAACTGTACAAAAAAGATCTTCATGACTCAGATAATCACCATGGTGTGATCATTCATCTAGAGCCAGACATCCTGGAATGTGAAGTCAAATGAGCCTGAGAAAGCATCACTATGAACAAAGCTCATGGAGGTGATGGAATTCCAGTAGGGCTATTTCAAATCCTGAAAGATGATGCTATGAAAGTGCTGCACTCAATATGCCAGCAAATTTCGAAAACTCAGCAGTGGCCACAGGACTGGTAAACGTCAGTTTTCATTCCAATTCCAAAGAAAGGCAATGCCAAAGAATGTTCAAATTACTGCACAATTGCACTCATCTCACATGCTAGTAAAGTAATGCTCAAAATTCTCCAAGCCAGGCTTCAGCAATACATGAACTGTGAATTTCCAGATGTTCAAGCTGATTTTAGAAAAGACAGAGGAACCAGAGATAAAATTGCCAACATCCGGGGGGGCGCCCAAGATGGCGGAGGAATAGGACAGAGACCACTTTCTCCCACACAAATTCATCAAAAGAACATCTCAACGCTGGGTAAATTCTACAGGGCAGCTTCTGAATGCGAGCAGAGGACATAAGACATCCAAAAAAGCAGAACATTGTCTTCAAAAACAGGTAGGAAAAACACAGAAGACAAAAAGAGAAACAAAGGAGGTGGGGAGGGAGCTCCGTCCCGGGAAAGGAGTCCTGTCCTGGGAAAAGAGTTTTAAAGGGAGAGAAGTTTCCAAACGCCAGGAAGCACTATCACTGCCGAATCTGTGGCGAGTCTTGGAGGCACATGGCAGGGAGGAAAAATAAATGGTGATTGAGACAGGAGGTTGCGAGCCCGGCAGTGATTCCCCCGGTGGAGAGGCAGAGCAGACACCTGCATCCGCCACTAGCAAGTGGGGGCTGGGCAAGGAGGCGCGGGAGATGCGGCGGCGGCACTTCTTAAGAATCGGGCCGGAACGCCCGCGCGTAACCGGAGCGAACTAACTCAGGCTAGCAAACCAGACTGTGGGACAGTTACCACGCGAAAAGCTCGAACATAAGATACCTCCAGGACCGCGCACAGAACAAAGGATGGAACAGAAATAGCCAGCTGCCCGCCAGCCCCCACCGGCGAAAGGCAGCCAGAGCCGTAAGGGCTGGAACGTGGCAATCGCAGCCCCGGAGGGACTGTGCTGATCAAAGTGCAAGCAGGCTTCTTTGCTAACTGAGACTTCCCAGGGTGCTGGACAGATAACAATTTACCTGACAAAGAGTCCCGGGTTACACCCGGAAAACTGAGCAGCAGAAGAGGGCGACTGCACTCGCCAAACACCTGAGCTGCTCGGTCCTGGGAAAGGCACAAAGCGCAGGCCCAATCGAGTCTGCGAC
>SJXQ01002905.1:0-35354 GCA_006408695.1 Aepyceros melampus
TTGCCACTTCCTACTCCAGGGGATCTTTCCGACCCAGGGACTGAACTCACATCTCCAGAGTCTCCTGCATTGGCAGGTAGGTGTTTTACCACTGAGTCATCTGGGAGGCCCACCCACTAAAACTAGGAACATTTTATTTAAAATTGGAAGACTATATTCTCTAAAAGTTGTGACTCTCACTTAAGAAAAAGTTGTGAAAATATTTCAGATTAAAAGAAACTCAAAGAGACAGAACAACTAAATGCACCTGACCCTAGACTAGAGCGTATTACAGAGAAGAAAAAAATGATATAAAGGATATTATTAGTGAATTAAAAATATTTCACTATAAACAGCAGATTAGATTAAAGCATTACACCTATATAGAATTTACTGAAGTGTTCTGTGCTTATATAAGAGAATGATACAGTGAAATATCCAAGGGCAAAGTATTTTTTACCCTTGCAATGTATCTATGCAATTTATCCTCAGATGATTCAGAATAAGTAAGGAAAAAAAAGATAAAATGTAAACAGTAAGCAAATATGAGTAGAAAGTATATGTGTGAACGAGAGAAAGAAAACTTAATGTAAACAGTAAGTGAATGTGAATAGAAAGCATATATGTGGCTTTTTACAGATTTTATTGTAATTTTTCTGTTTAAGCTTAACATTATTTCTTAGTAAAAATTTAAAGGTAAGAATAAATAAATGTGTCCCTTGTAAGGAAAAGCTCTTGCTGGTGGCTGAGATCAATGTTTTCTGACATCTTGCTACCAGTAAATAAGCTTCATACAATTGGTATAGACAAACTAAGTGTTGGGTTAGGTGCAACTGGAAGAGTTTTAGATAATATTTATGTTTTCATCATCAAACACACATTGAATACTTATTATGTTCTACAATGTCTTTTCTTTCCTCAAGAAAGAATACTAGATTGTGTGTACATAAGAATGCTTTATAGGAAAAAATAATTTACAAATATAACATTAGTATTAACAAATTATTTATAATAAGCCTGATGTCCTCTACTGATTCTGCACATTAGAAACTTATTTGAAAACCACTGGCTCTGTTGACCTGACTCAAGCCACTTTTTTTTTTTTGACTTGAGATCCAGAGAAATGAGGATCCCTACGTTATTTTTAAGATAAGCCTAATTTCCCAAATAACAAAGTTCATGCTTTCTCACTGTTAGATAATATGTCTGAATAACCTGTAAAGGTCTTGATCCCTGCCTCCTGTATAATGTCACAAACCTCCGTCCATAGTTCTTCAGGCACTCTACCAGATCTAATCCCTTGAATCTATTTGTCACTTCCACTGTATAATTGTAAGGGATTTGATTTAGGTCATACCTGAATGGTCTAGTGGTTTTCCTGACTTTCTTCAATTTAAGTCTGAATTTGGCAACAAGGAGTTCATGGTCTGTGCCACACTCAGTTCTCAGTCTTGTTTTTGCTGACTGTATAGACCTCCTCCATCTTTGGCTGCAAAGAATATAATCAATCTGATTTTGGTATTGACCATCTGGTGTTATAATGTCACAAACCTCCGTCCATAGTTCTTCAGGCACTCTACAGATCTAATCCCTTGAATCTATTTGTCACTTCCACTGTATAATTGTAAGGGATTTGATTTAGGTCATACCTGAATGGTCTAGTGGTTTTCCTGACTTTCTTCAATTTAAGTCTGAATTTGGCAACAAGGAGTTCATGGTCTGTGCCACACTCAGTTCTCAGTCTTGTTTTTGCTGACTGTATAGACCTCCTCCATCTTTGGCTGCAAAGAATATAATCAATCTGATTTTGGTATTGACCATCTGGTGATGTCCATGTGTAGAGTCTTCTTTTGTGTTGTTGGAAGAGAGTGTTTGCTGTGACCAGTGTGTTCTCTTAGCAAAACTCTGTTAGCCTTTGCGCTGCTTCATTCTGTGCTCCAAGGCCAAATTTGCCTGTTACTCCAGGTATTTCTTGACTTCCTGCTTTTGCAATCCAGTCCCCTATAGTGAAATGGATATCTTTTTCAGGTGTTAGTTCTAGAAGGCCTTGTAGGTCTTCAGAGAACCATTCAACTTCAGCTTCTTCAGCATTACTGGTCGGGGCATAGATTTGGATTACTGTGATATTGGATGGTTTGCCTTGGAAATGAACAGAGATCATTTTGTTGTTTTTGAGACTGCATCCAAGTACTGCATTTTAGACTGGACATGGAACAATAGACTTGTTCCATATAGGAAAAGGAGTACGTCAAAGCTGTACATTGTCACCCTGCTTATTTAACTTCTATGCAGAGTACATCATGAGAAACGCTGGGCTAGATGAAGCACAAGCTGAAATCAAGATTGCTGGGAGAAATATCAAAAACCTCAGATATGCAGATGACACCACCCTTATGGCATAAATTGAAGAAGAACTAAAGAGCCTCTTGATGAAAGTGAAAGAGGAGAGTGAAAAAGTTGGCTTAAAGCTCAACATTCAGAAAACGAAGATCATGGCATTTGGTCCCATCACTTCTTGGCAAATATATGGGGAAACAGTGGAAACAGTGAGTGACTTTATTTTGAGGGGCTCCAAAATCACTGCAGATGGTGACTGTATCCTGAAATTAAAAGATACTTGCTCCTTGGAAGAAAAGTTATGACCAACCTAGACAGCATATTAAAAAGGAGAGACATTACTTTGCCAAGAAAGGTTTGTCTAGTCAAGGCTGTGGTTTTTCTAGCAGTCAGGTATGGATGTGAGAGTTGGACTATAAGAAAGCTGAGTGCCAAACAATTGATGCTTTTGAACTATGGTGTTGGAGAAGACTCTTGAGAGTCCCTTGGACTGCAAGGAGATCCAACCAGTCCATCCTAAAGGAAATCAGTTCTGAATATTCCTTGTAAGGACTGATGCTAAAGCTGAAATTCCAATACTTTGGCCACCTGATGCAAAGAACTGACTCATTTGAAAAGACCTTGATGCTGGGAAAGATTGAAGGCAGGAGGCAAAGGGGACAACAGAGAATGAGATGTCTGGATTCATCACCATCATTGACTGAATGGACTTGAGTCTGAGTAAACTCCGGATATTGGTGATGGACAGGGAGGCCTGGTGTGCTGCAGTCCAGGAGGTCGCAGAGAGTCGAATACAACTTAGCAACTGAACTGACTGAACCTGTAATGGACTATAATTCCCTTAAGAATCAAGCCCTGCTTTATAATGTCTTTAAGTCAACATCTGGAATCTAGCTATTAACCCCTACAAAATCCAACAGTGTGCCTGCGGTCCTTCCATGCGGTGACCGCCAACTTGTCTGTGTTCCTTTCTCTTAGCTTGTAGGTTCAGACTCTTGTGCACCATACATTGCTTTCTCACGTTATATTATTATAGGACCAGCTTGATATTCAGACTTCAAGAAATATTCAACTCACTCAGGGTCATCAGAGTGCAATAGAAAGGACTCTTGGATTTTGGCACTTGGCAAATCTAGGAACATATTTAGCTCTGCCACTTATCAAATGGATGGTAGCCAAAACACTTAATATCTCTGATCTTATTTCCTCTCTTTAAATTGGAAATAACAATGCTACTTCCTCAGAGGATGGTTGTAAGAATTGAGACAGTGCTACACAGAATCTTTGCATGGTGCCTTGCACATGGTGATTACTGGAAAACATTAATTACTAACTCTATTTAAGGAAAATAAACAATTTTTATTTTAATAGCTGTACCATGTTCTCTTTAGGGTGATACTCTCCTTATTTAAATTCTTCTGGGAAAAAGCAAGGCTCTAAGGTGTTCGGGATTAAAAGAATACAGGAAAATGAAAGAGACAATGAAACTATTTTTCGTAGCTCAGCAACAGAAGTTAGAGGACACAGCAGAAACCACAATGATGAGAATCAAGCATAAAGTTAAGGGGGTTAAGGAGGAAATAGGAAAAGAGAAAGTTTCATCTCCACAATAGGGTGCCAAAGAGGTAAAATATCTAGTGGTAAATTTTGAGTATCTGCCTTGCCATGAATTGGCAGCCTATGACTTCCTGGAACTCAGATTAAATCTGTATGAATCTGAGTGAATGTTCCTGTTTTCTCTTTGTTTGTAGGTTTGTTTCCATAGTGAATATTGAGGTGGCAGAGATGCGTTCTCAAGACTAAGATGGCGCTGAGCAGAGAAGGATGAACAGGTACTTAAGGGAAGGTGCAAGCAAGGTTGAGAGCTTTGCAGGAGAAGTAAGTAGGCCTTAGAAGAGGCTGTGAGAGGAGATCTCTGATAAAGCACAGAAAACTTGAGGGATAACAGGATGGGACATTAACCTGACCTCTGGATTTTATCCTTATTATAGTTAAGAACATGGACTTGTCTCAAAGCAGCTTGTGTTCAGAATATTTTAAACTAGATAAAAATACTAAAAGTTAGAAAAATGTGATAGGTCCACAGTCCTCTATCTATGATTCCAAAATACAAAAATTCTAACAATGTGTTGTTTTGTTTGGCACCCATATATTTTAGTGGTGAAACCGGACTTTATTTTCCAGTAGGCTGCCTATTGTTTCTGTTTACTGCTACGGTAGGTATACTCATACAATTTGCTGAAGAGTTATTCATGTTTTGGAATATGTGTGCCACCCACGTTCTGCTAGAGTGATTGGTTATATTTATTTATCATATTCTCAAACACTTCTGGGCCCAGGGTTTTGGATAAGAGTTTGTAAACATAAATTCAGAAAAGAAGAAAATTTAAATGAGTGAAAAAAAAAAAAAAGATAAAGCGTTTACCTTCCAGGGTATTTCTAAAGCTGAAGTTGGCAGCTTTATCCATGGAACCCGATTCATACTGGGTCAAACTCAGGCAAAACTCCACATCAGCCGAGGAGGGGAGCCTCGGGGTCCTGGCTTTGTCGTGGTTTCCAGGATTGCGCAGTAATGGTCCCTCAGACGTGCCGTTGCATAAAGCCTGGCGACTGTTGTACTCCTCCAGTCTGCTGCAGATGATCTGCACAGAATGCCTTTGCGTTAAATGAGTGTTGTAAAAGGGGGAAGATAGGGAGGTTGGGATTCCTTATTTGGATTTTGGATATTTGGATGTCTAATCATCAGTTTTGCCAAGAAAATGCACTGGTCATAGCAAACACCTTCTTCCAACAACAAAAGAGAAGACTCTACACATGGACATCACCAGATGGTCAACATTGAAATCAGATTGATTATATTCTTTGCAGCCAAAGATGGAGAAGCTCTATACAGTCAACAAAGACAAGACCGGGAGCTGATTGTGGCTCAGATCATGAATTGCCAAATTCAGACTTAAATTGAAGAAAGTGGGCAACACCACTAGACCATTCAGGTATGACCTAAATCAAATCCCTTATGATTATACAGTGGAAGTGAGAAATAGATTTAAGGGTCTAGATCTGATAGAGTGCCTGATGAACTATGGAATGAGGTTTGTGACACTGTACAGGAGACAGGGATCAAGACCATCCCCATGGCAAAGAAATGCAAAAAAGCAAAATGGCTGTCTGGGGAGGCCTTACAAATAGCTGTGAAAAGAAGAGAGGCAAAAAGCAAAGGAGAAAAGGAAAGATATAAGCATCTGAATGCAGAGTTCCAAAGAATAGCAAGAAGAGATAAGAAAGCCTTCTTCAGCGATCAATGCAAAGAAATAGAGGAAAAGAACAGAATGGGAAAGACTAGAGATCTCTTCAAGAAAATTAGAGATACCAAGGGAACATTTCATGCAAGGATGGGCTCGATAAAGGACAGAAATGGTCTGGACCTAACAGAAGCAGAAGATATTAAGAAGAGGTGGCAAGAATACACGGAAGAACTGTACAAAAAAGATCTTCATGACCCAGATAATCATGATGATGTGATGACTAATCTAGAGCCAGACATCTTGGAATGTGAAGTCAAGTGGGCCTTAGAAAGCATCACTACGAACAAAGCTAGTGGAGGTGATGGAATTCCAGTTGAGCTGTTTCAAATCCTGAAAGATGATGCTGTGAAAGTGCTGCACTCAATTTGCCAGCAAATCTGGAAAACTCAGCAGTGGCCACAGGACTGGAAAAGGTCAGTTTTCATCCCAATTCCAAAGAAAGGCAATGCCAAAGAATGCTCCAACTACCGCACAATTGCACTCATCTCACATGCTAGTAAAGTAATGCTCAAAATTCTCCAAGCCAGACTTCAGCAATATGTGAACCGTGAACTCCCTGATGTTCAAGCTGGTTTTAGAAAAGGCAGAGGAACCAGAGATCAAATTGCCAACATCCGCTGGATCATGGAAAAAGCAAGAGAGTTCCAGAAAAACATCTATTTCTGCTTTATTGACTATGCCAAAGCCTTTGACTGTGTGGATCACAGTAAACTGTGGAAAATTCTGAAAGAGATGGGAATACCAGACCACTTGACCTGCCTCTTGAGAAATCTGTATGCAGGTCAGGAAGCAACAGTTAGAACTGGACATGGAACAACAGACTGGTTCCAAATAGGAAAAGGAGTACGTCAAGGCTGTATATTGTCACCCTGCTTATTTAACTTATATGCAGAGTACATCATGAGAAACGCTGGACTGGAAGAAACACAAGCTGGAATCAAGATTGCTGGGAGAAATATCAATAACCTCAGATATGCAGATGACACCACCCTTATGGCAGAAAGTGAAGAGGAGCTAAAATGCCTCTTGTTGAAATTGAAAGAGGAGAGTGAAAAAGTTGGCTTGAAGCTCAACATTCAGAAAACGAAGATCATGGCATCTGGCCCCATCACTTCATGGGAAATAGATGGGGAAACAGTGGAAACACTGTCAGACTTTTTTTTTCTGGGCTCCAAAATCACTGCAGATGGTGACTGCAGCCATGAAATTAAAAGACACTTACTCCTTGGAAGAAAAGTTATGACCAACCTAGATAGTATATTCAAAAGCAGAGACATTACTTTGCTGACTAAGGTTCGTCTAGTCAAGGCTATGGTTTTTCCTGGTGTCATGTATGGATGTGAGAGTTGGACTGTGAAGAAGGCTGAGCGCAGAAGAATTGATGCTTTTGAACTGTGGTGTTGGAGAAGACTCTTGAGAGTCCCTTGGACTGCAAGGAGATCCAACCAGTCCATTCTGAAGGAGATCAACCCTGGGATTTCTTTGGAAGGAACGATGCTAAAACTGAAGCTCCAGTACTTTGACCACCTCATGCGAAGAGTTGACTCATTGGAAAAGACCTTGATGCTAGGAGGGATTGGAGGCAGGAGGAGGAGGGGATGACCGAGGATGAGATGGCTGGATGGAATCACGGACTCAATGGACGTGAGTCTGAGTGAACTCCGGGAGTTGGTGATGGACAGGAAGGCCTGGCGTGCAGCGATTCATGGGGTCGCAAAGAGTCGGACACAACTGAGCAACTGAACTGACTGACTGACTGAATCATCAGGAGATTCATGTCTTAAATTCTTGAAGGAAGCAGCTTTCTGACGCTTGCAGAGTAACTGTTACCTATGAAAGTTACAGTCAGACCACAGTTCTAGTCCTGCATCTACCACTTAAGAAAATAAATTCCATAGATCTCATCTAACAAATAATAATAATTACTTCATATAATTGTTGTCAGATATTTGTTAGGAAAATTTATTTGACAAACATTTGCTAAACATCCATTGTGTAACTTCACAGGGCATATGCCTGTGAAGCTAGTCATGGCCCAGAGTTTAGTTCTGTACCCTCTTTTAATTCTTTCTCTATCTGCCTCCTTGGCTATAATAACCAGTTTCATGGCTTACATGCCACTGCATGATAAGAACTTTCTGATTCCTATCTCAAGTTCAAAAGCTCTCTTCTGAGCTCTAACCCTGTATATCCATCTCTGACTTCATATTTCAGTGTTATCTCACAAGCATGTCAAATGTAGCATTTAAAAATAAAAAAAATTGTTCTTTCATAATAGCTAATAAGGGGAAAATCTGAAATAAGATATATATGCACGTATAACTGAATCACTTTGGAGTGCACCTGAAACTAGCACAGCATTGTAAATCAACTATGTTGTTATTGTTTAGTTGCTAAGTTGAGTTTGAATCTTTGACCCCATGGACTTTAGCCCACCAAGCTCCTCTGTCCATGGGATTTCCCACCAAAGGATACTAGAGTGTGTTATCATTTCCTTCTCCAGGGGATCTTCCTGATCCAGGGATTAAACCTGTGTTTCCTGCACTGGCAAGTGTGTTCTTTACCACTGAGCCACTCTACTATAAAAATTAAATTTAAAAATAAGTTAAAAAATGAAAAAAAAACTTGAAATTAAAGCAAGGTTAAAAAATTGTATTCCTCTCCCTATACTTCCAGTCACATCAACTATCCTGAAACTTAAACCAGAAGTCCATAAGTCTTCATTTTATAGCCAAAGACTGTTATCATCTGAATTTTGTTCTCCTTTATTTTTCACATTGAAATCATCAGCCAAACTTGTCAATTCTACCTCCAGAATACATCTTGAATCTCTGTTTGTTTACAAATTCTGTGATCCAACTGAGGAAGCAGACTGGCTATGCTTCTCTGCGCATCACCTGTCCTTCTCCATCCATGCCTTTGTTTCTGCCTAAGCACATCCATTCCTTACCGTTTATCTGATATTATACTTAGTCTTCAAGGTTAAACCAATATTTTGGAAAAAAAATTAAAAAGTCAACTGTGACTTAAAAAGTAATTCAGAATTGTCTGACTCTAAAATCTGAAGAAGTCTGAGATCCTTCGCCAAATTATTTTGCTTACAATTTCATTTATATGTGAAAGTCACTCAGTCATCTCTGACTCTTTGTAACCCCATGGGCTGTAGCCTGCCAAGCTCCTCTGTCTGTGGAATTCTCCAGGCCAGAGTACTGGGGTGAGTACTGTTCCTTTCTCCAGGGTATCTTCCCAACTCAGGGATTGAACCCAGGTCTCCAACATTGCAGGAGGATTCTTTACTGTCTGAGCCACCAGGGAAGCCCAAAAATACTGGAGTGGGCAGGCTATCCCTTCTCCAGGGGATCTTCCTGACCCAGGAATCGAACTGAGGTCTCCTGCATTGCAGATGGATTCTTTACCAGCTGAGCTACCAGGGAAGCCCTCACTTATATGCTGGCAGAAGAATAAATTATGATCAAAATATTTGACAAGTCAAAAGGAGTTCTTTCAATAAATACAAAATAAAAATGCCAAGTGATTAAAAATATCACATTATAATTTAATTAGCAGATTTTTTTTCTCAGTGGTATGTAAGTTAATTCCTCAACTTAAAATCATCAATGCCTTAAGTTCCATGAGGGAATTAAACAGGTAACAAGATAGCAAACTTAAATCAAAGCATAGAGTACAGGAGAGCTCACCTTGCCATTTGTGACTATTCACAACAGCACTGAATCCATAAGGGGCCTGTGCCCACTGAGTAGGTAATAGGGTTGTTTGTCAAACTCAAACTTGACTCATTGTAATCTCCCTTGGTAGTCAGTAGCACCTCCTTTTAAAAAAAATAATATCTCCATGAAGATAACCTTCTTTTTCATTTTTGTTCATCCCCAAATCTAGAATAGAGACTCTATTGATAGAATAATAAAGAAAAAATCAATGGAAGAATGAGTGACTCTTCAACTACCAACATGTGTTGAACACCATTTTTTCCTAGTTCTGTTATTGGTACCAACATTGGCCCTAAAAGATATTTTCAAAAATGTATCATTTATGTTAAACATATATTGAGTCCTCACTCTGAACAGGGAGGGCATCTCTGTGTACACTTTCTAAAAGTCACAAATGACCTTGTAGGTTGATATCATTTTATTCCTATTTTAATGATAAGGAAACTGAGTGTGGAAGAGTGTAAAAGGCTGGTAGGATCTAAAGCCCTGTATCGTGATTAATTTATGGCAACAGGCAAGGTACATGGAACAATATTTTAAAAGTGAATCTTCTTGTTTAGCTGTTTATATCACTGTTAAGAATAATCAAGGCAATCCTATCAGTGTCCTGCTCCAGTGAGTTGGCAATCTATAAGAATGTAAAATCAAGTTATGTTGTTGTGCTCAGTCACTTCAGTCATGTCCAACTCTGCAGTATCATGGACTACAGCCCACCAGGCTCCTCTGTCCATTCTCCAGGCAAGAATATTGGAGTGGGTTGCCATGCCTTCCTCCAGGGAATCTTCCCGACCTAGGGATCACACCTGCATCTTATGTCTCCTGCATAGGGCAGGCAGGTTCTTTGCCACAAACGCCATCAAGTAAAACCACCATCAGATAGAACTGAATGAGCCTTGCTCCCTCAGGAATGGGTGCTGCTATGTTACACAACAGACACTTGGAGAAGCTTTTAATTTCCAGTCACAAAGATGCTGCTGCTAAGTCGCTTCAGTCGTGTCCAACTCTGTGCGACCCCATAGACGGCAGCCCATCAGGCTCCCCGTCCCTGGGATTCTCCAGGAAAGAACACTGGAGTGGGGGTGCCATTGCCTTCTCCGAGTCACAAAGATATCACTTATTAATTCAAGGGTTGTGTGTTAGAAAAAACATTAGTTTCCAGATTCACATTGGTGTGGGCTTCAATTTGGTTCAGCGACTTACTAGCAATGTGTCAATGATATATTATTTAGGCATGCTAAGTCTCAATTTCTTCAACTGTAATATGAAATAAATATAATGTTAATATATATCATATTTACATGTGTTTATTTTAAAAATATACTTAAACACATTATTTATATTTAAATATGCATTAAATATATATAACAGACTAGTTCAAAATTGGGAAGGGAGTACATCAAGGCTGTATACTGTCATCTTGCTTATTTAACTTATATCAGAGTATATAATGTGAAATATCAATAACCTCAGATATGCAAATCATACCATCCTTATGGCAGAAAGTGAACTAAAGAGCTTCTTGATAAAGGTGAAAGAAGAGAATGAAAAAGCTTACTTAAAACTCAACATTCAGAAAATTAAGATCCAGTCCCATCACTTCATGGCAAAACAGTGGAAACAGTGACAGACTTTATTTTCTTGGGCTCTAAAATCACTGCAGATGGTGACTGCAGCCATGAAGTTAAAAGACACTTGCTCCTTGGAAGAAAAGCTCTGACAAACCTAGATAGCATATTGAAAAGCAGAAACATTACTTTGATTTGGGGGATACTGAAGGACGGGGAAGCCTGGTGTATGCAGTCCATGGGGTAGCAAATAGTCAGATACAACTTAGGGATGGAACAACAACAATTTTTGCATTAAATGTAATATATTGGATCCCTTTACAGTGTTGATTAACTACCCATCACAGCATGTATAAAGATGGAAGCATTTTCATTCCTGTTTGAAAAACAAATCATGTCCAGATATTTTTAAAAGATCTAAAAAATCCTGCTGCCTAGAAGACTCCTACAGTAGACTCAGTTAAATTAGAGAGGTTTGAATGAAACTATTTTGCTTAAATTACAACTGCCAAGTGACTAAATGTTCAGATGGCTAAATGTATTAGTAACAAGGAGTAAATCTACCCCAGTTCCAGAAATAATTTGAAATAAATCTCAAATTATTGTTCTTATATTTGATATAGATGGGGAGGCAGGGTAGGGAAAGTATTAGCACTAGCTATCATCATGAGATTGCAATCAGACATGGTTTCCGAACTGAGCAAATTATATAATCTCCTACTATCAAGGTTTTTCATCTGTATATGGAGACTATAACAACTTTTTATGAAGGATCAAATAATTTTACTTATGTAAAGCACTTAGTATATAATGCCAAGTAAAGAGTGTTTAATAATGACAGCTATTATATTATTATTGCATACAAGACTATTGGGCAGGCCACCAAATTGTTAACCCTGACTCTATTACACACGATAATCATTATTATAATAGCTATCATCAATATATTATATGAGGATATATTGTGATAATAATTCCATACTTGAAATTCAAAGAATATGTCAGATACTAAACTAGTCATTTTACATTAACAGTTTTCATTGAATCCCTTCAGAATAATGCTTTAAAATATATTATTCTAATTTTCAGGAGGAAAAAGTCTCACATAATTAAGTAACTTCCCCAAGATCCTGTAGCTAAGTGAGTTACAAAAATCATGTTTTTATGGCTCAAAAGACTATCCCCTTCCACTTCATTAATTTGCTTTCCATTCAGCTTAGTATTTTCATTAGCACAGAAAGCACACATATATCTTAATTGCACCCCATTTTTTTCTGTTGAGAAAAGAAGCCAAAGGTCAAAGATTACAAATAACTTGTCCAGTATCACCCAATAAGTGGCAGAGGTAGAATCTGGTGACAAAAGTCTTCTGATGAGGAATTTGTTTTTTTTCTGTTTCAACAAAGGTGACTTATATAATGTAGAGAAAAATCAAGTGTCCCAAGTCAAATGAAAAAGAAAAAGAAGAAACAGATGTATTAATGGAGAAGGTGAGCTTAGTGTTCTCTTAACTTTAAAGAAATAGCAGGAAAAAAAGCCCAGTTATTAAAAACTTTAGGAGCAAAAATTCTATTATGGCACTAGAGGTTTATCTGAAAAAATGTAAAACATATGACATTCCACAGAATCTTTTTCATAAAGAAAAAAAGAGAAGCTGTTATTTACCTAGCTGTTGCCATGGTTACCTAAAACCCATGACTCTCTGCTGAAATGTAACTTTTTCTTCCTACTGTTTGCTTCCATGTGATGTTCTTTTCACCTGATGAGTGAATTCCCTGGCCATACTTCACTCATGTCCATCATCTTGGACATGTTTCTTTCTCTTTATTTTGATCCATCATAACAGCTATTCTTGAAATACCTTTTCTTCTCAAGCTAGCTCATCTGCTGCTTGCATGACATTGGATCGAATTGTGTTGAGCACAGTTCGAGCCCCCCCAACCTCCAAAATCAGTGAACTGCTTTAATTCAGAAGCACTTTAAACATGCTTCTAGTTTAAAAGCTTTTGGAATTAAACAAACCAAATAAATAAATAAATGAACAAATATACAAAGGAGATATGAATACTGAAAATAAGCTTTCTATAAAAAGTAACATTTAGTAATTAAGTAATGTTTTTTAATGTATTACTTTATTTAATAATAAACCTTGTCAGTAAATATTATTAGTCTCACTTAAAACTCAGATTGGGTTATAACATGCTTGATCTTCTCTATGTGTGCTTTCTTTTTTTGCACACACACAAACACACACACACCCCTAGAGAAAACTACCAAAAATGTTTCATTCTAGATTATAAATTGCTGCTTATTTTTAGCATCATTGTTTTCTTGGCCTTGGTTATCCAGTGGTTAAGGTTATGGTTATGGTTTAAGGTTCTAGAAATCTAGCTATGTCTATACAGAGTTTAGTTTTTTATGTGCTAGCATTGGAGCTAATGTTTCTATGGTTTTCAATTTTGTTCAATTTAGCATATACTGATAAAGCCATTCTATGTATATATTATGTTCCTGGGTTCTGTGGATATAAAGATAAATTAGAAATGGTTTCTACATTGGAGCAGCTGGCAGTCTGTTAGATAAAGACAGGTCTGAAAACCTGAAGAATTATAGGTACTATGTTATAAAATCTGTACAAAGTGTAATGATAGTACACAAGGGGGAAGGTCAATTCTACCTGAATAAGGCTGTGAATAAACACCTAATGGAATATTTTCACTATAACGTGAATGAAAAGGACTACTTCAGAATATCTCCCGCAGTTGTCTGTGCAAGTGACTTTAAGAGAGTTAAAGTGACTACAAGTTAGAATGTACATCCATGAATTAGTGGCTCATTTGATCCTTTCTCAGCCTAAATGGCCCTTTATAAATGGGAAACTGCGTGGTTGACTTGAAATAGCACTGGAATCAGAAGCACTAGGTTTTTTTGTCCTCAGCTGTATCACCTTAGGCAAATTATTGTACCTTTGGGGGCCTCACTATGTTTTACAAAATGTAGGTACACTACAGACTAATGGCAGTCTCTCAGCTAAGAGTTAATAAATTCTATGAATTTCTGAAAACTCCATTTTTTGTGTGTGAAGTAAAAGATATTTGAAATCAAGAAAAAGAAGAAGGCTTTTTTTTTTTTTTTTTTACCAAAAGGGCTGAGTATAACTACTTAGGAAGATATTAATGAATTCACCAAGTGTGGAAGCTATTTAGTCTCATCATCTCACACAGTCTAGTTTTTTGAGTGTTCAATTCAGGCAAAAGCATTTAAATTAGTGATATGTTTATTATAGAACCTAAGTTTGTAAAGTGAAAGAGATACCAAAACAATTTCCATATTAATTAAATCAGTCATTCTTAGGGCTGGCTCTGCATTAGAATTACAGTAGAAGGTTTTAAAAATACAGATGCTTGAACTTCACAGTGGACCTCCTGAATATGATTTTCTGGCAGAAGGTAGACGGTGGAGCACATAACATGTTTAAGTTCTCAAGTGAGTGATTTAGAAGATACTGAGAGCCACTGTGGTGGTGGTGGTGGTGTTGTCCAGTTGCAGTCATGTCCCACTCTTTGCGACCCCATGGGCTATAGCATGCAGGCTTCCCTGTCCTTCCCCATCTCTCGCTCGGACTTAGGTCAGTTGCATTGATTTAACTGCATTAAATCGATATAAATAACAGAACTTCATTTTTACAGGACTTTAACCAGAAATGTCAAAGGAATGGAAATAGGCAGCTGGAACTGAGTTTGACTGTAACCACACATAGCAACACTGCTCACAGCAGGTGGACATAAATGTCCACTCATTTCACTTTCCTTACTTAAATTATTCTTTGCTGACTTTTCTTCAGTGGTCTTTGTCCTCTGTATTTCCTAATTTTACTTTTAACACCAGTTACTCTATAGTGGTTTAATCATAGAATGATGTTAAATCAAATGCTGCAACTATTTTAGCTCAGTGTTTACATACTAGACACAAAAAATTATTTAGAAGTAAAATTGAATACAATTATAAAGAAAAAAGAGAAAAATTCCACTCAATAATCAATAAATGAATAGAAAAAGTTAACATAATCTGGTACTTCTCATGTGATTAAGTGGCTTCCCAGATGGCTCAGTGGTAAAGAATCTGCTAGCCAATACAGGAGATGCAAGAGACACAGGTTCAATCCCTAGGTCAGGAAGATCTCCTGAAGGAGGAAATGACAACCCACTCCAGTATTTTTGCCTCAAAAATTTCATGGACAGAGGATGCTGGCAAGCTACAGTCCATGAGGTCACAAAGAGTTGTGCACAATTGAGCGCGCGCACACACACACACACACACACACATACATGTAATTAAATATCAATTAGTATTTGTCTATGAAGCTTCAGTGTGGATGTTGTAACGTTTTGGTAATTTAGATAATCCATCGGTTTTTCTAGCTCAAGAAAAGCTGTACAGTTAAGGAAAGCATTATAACTAACTGAAAAATCCCATGTTCAAGCTTAACAGTATTTTAAGCAGTAACTGAGGGTGTGAGAGTTAGATAGAGTTTTGCACTATATAGATTAAGGTAGGAGGTCTGAAGGCTTATTGAAATAGATTTTTTTGAAGCACATTTTTCCAGCCTTTCCTGCACAAATACACTCTTGCTCTTGGTAAATAGCTGACATTAGTGACACCAGATATTTATTACAGTGGCCATTTTCAATGAGTTTCAGTAGGTTCATTTGGAAGTTGTAGGACTTAGGTGGGGTTTGGGGGTGGGGGAGGGAGGGTGTTTGGGAAGCAGTTCACATTTCAAAATTGCAGAGTTCCAGGTGAGAAGGCAAGATTTTTCCCATCTTATTTAAATATTGAGCTTATTTCCATAAAGTACAGCTAGTCAAAGATGCTGTGTTAGAAATGGTTGGAACACAGGCAGACAAGCATTCCTTCTACCTTATAGTTTTAAAATAATAAATAATTAAAAGCATATTTCTTTGGCTACTTTTGCCCCTAATCCAAAGTGAAAAAATCAGAATAGGAAAAATAGAAATTAAATTTCAAAATAGTGATCTCTTATCCTATACTTCAAAAGTTTACACGTTTAGGGAAAATGCTCATTTCTTCTGCATCCTATTTAAAAAAGTGAGCCAGGATGGGTCGGATCCTTTGGCTAAAGATATCATTGCAGATATGTCCTTGGAAATATTATAGAGTGGTTGTGCAACCAGGCTGCCTGAGAACAAATTTTGTCTCTGCTACTTACTAGCTTTGATATCCTGTACAAGTTACATAATATCTCTAAACCTCAGGTATTTTTTTAAAAAATCTTTAACATGGGGAAGGTTAGTAAGATTATAAATGAATTAATGCACAAAACCACTCAGAACAGGGCCTCACACTTGCTAATCGATCAATGAATATTAGCTATTTTCATTATTTACCTGTTTAAGCCTGAGTATTCATATTTTTTTAAAAGAAGATTTAATCTAAGTAGATTCCTAATGGTAATAATCACTATAGACATTTAGTAAATGATGTCTTCCCAGGACCCTCTTTTGAATATTCTTATCAATAGGATTCCTGGGATATGGCCAGAGATTTGTATTTTCAATTTATACACTGAATTTTATTGGGAATAAAATTTCAGAAATATTGACCTAAATCATTTTTCTTTTACTTAATCATCTAAATACTCATTCATCCATTGGTTCAACAAATACTTCATGAGATCTTACAATTTGCCTGCCATCGTATTATGTGCTAGGAGATAGACTGATGAACCAATACTTTTTATTCATTAGATTTTAAGACTCAAGTACAGGATATTGGACAAAGAACTACACAAATCTCTATGGAACTGCAATTGTGAAGTGTGCCATAAAGGAAAATTACAAAGTATGTTGAGATCTCTTGACAGGGGACATTTTCTAGGCTTGGCAGGAGAAGAACAGATGGGAAAGGAGGTTTCTGAAGACCTGACAGAAGAAGTGATGGCTAAGGTTCTTTTAAGCTTTGATATTGTATGTCCTGCACACCTTACCTGCCAAGAGGAGAAGAAGGATGCTGGGCTGAGTAGATTAGGGTTTGCAGGGTTGCGCCCTCCCATGTACTCGTCTGTGCAAACGTCACAGTTTTCTGCATCTCTCCAGTCCCAGTAGGGAATCGTGAAGTTCTCATCCCCGGTCAGCTTCTGGATTTCTTGTTCCCACAGCAGCAGGAAGAGTCTATGCCAAGGCAGGAAACCCGGGGCTTCATGAGCAAAATCAATGTCTCTCCAGACTTCAGAGTCCCCAAGCAGCGTGTCCCTTGACACATAATAGTGCATCCAGACAAAGAGGTCATAAACACTGACGTCATTAAACAGGGGTGTTGTTCCATGATTCATTTGGCCATAGGTGCCCGTGGGGATGACGTAGTCTGGGCTGGTGGTATGTTTTGCCAAAGTGAGATAGGCAAGAAATTTGTTCTTCTCTGGGACACTCAAATCAAAGATGTTTCTTCTCACCAAAAGTCGCCTTTCTGTGCAGCGGGGTCCCCGAAATCCAAACTTACAACTTCCACAATTGAATCCCATGAAGTTGCCAAAGCACTGGCAGGTTCTGTTATAAAAGATGGAGGGCCAAGACTCGCGGTCGTCCACCCCCATGAAGGGGAACTGAGGTCCGAGTGGTGCCGTGGACAGAATGACGTCCTGGCAGGAGCCCCTGCCCGACAGCCGGCCACAGGGGCTCCCGTCGCCCGCCCAGGGCGGGCAGCACTCCTTCTCCATCAGGCTCTTGGAGGAGGCACAGGCTCGAGGGAAGTGGCGGCAGAGGTCCGGAAACTCCATAGCAGGCAGGACAGGGCAGCCAGAAGCATTCTTCCTCCGGTCCTCACACGGTCTGCCTGAGCTGGTTAATGGAGCCACACTCTTCCCTTTCCAGCTCCCTACTCAGTGACTATCACATGTTTTGGCTAAGATCTATATAATACCACTCCCACCTCCAGCATTAAACCCTCTCAGCCTTTATCTAAGCTTTCATCTTCTGAAAACCACATGACTAACTTTTCTCTGGAGTTGGCATATATCCCATCAGTGGGATAGGCCTATGTTAAAGTGAGAAACACTATTCACCATTAATAGTTTAAGTCTTATGGTTAGAATAATACCAATAATACCATCTGATCTACATAAACCCAGTTAATTGACTGTATAACTAGTGATATTTCAATCTGAAAATAAGTCATGTCAGGAATAGAGCCTCTTTATTAAGACAAGTCAGGTAGTGTTAGGGATTTTGGACGTAAGATGGTTTGTTTCTCAAAGACCATAAATAATAAATAGGCCAAGGCATTGGTAGGATTTGGCTTTGCAGGAAGAGACATTTTTCAGAGCCTGGAGATTATTTCTTATAACTAAAGCTTATTTATTTTATACGAAGTATCAGAAGATTAAAACTTTTTCTGATATACTTCCAGATTACCTTGATGTCAGCTGCTGCTTGCTGTCTAATTGCTCATTTTCTGAATATTGCTAAAGATAGGTCACTTTGATAGCTGGGTTGTCAGCTTTACTTTAGAAATGTTTTCTGGTGAATATTTGAAAGAAATCTTCGCAGGTGGCTCAGTGGTAAAGAATCTGTCTGCCAATGCAGGAGAATCAAGAGACATAGGTTCAATCCTTGGCTTGGGAAGATCCTCTGGAGGAGGAAATGGCAACCCATTCCAGTATTCTTGCCTGGAAAATCCCATGGACAGAGGAGCTGGTGGGCTATAGTCCCTGGGGTCACAAAGAGACAGACATGACTGGACAATTGAAAACACAGCACACATTAGAAAGGAAACTTTTTATTGAAGTGTAGGTGGTTGTCAATATTTTATTAGTTTCACGTATACAACATAGTGATTCAATATTTTAGTGTTATACTAAAGTTATTATAAAATATTGATTATATTACCTGTGCTACATAATATGTATTTCTGCTTATTTATATATGGTATTATATAATAATAGTTTGTACTTTTCTCATTTTAATGCTTTCACCACCTTGTTTCATTCATAAGTTCTAGAAATCAGTAATTCATTTGAAGTTTTGTTTGCAATTTGGTCTTGCAAAGGAGTTCTCATTGTAGTGAGTGAGTGAATAAGTTCTGATACATTTATTCAACAAATTTTTATTGATCATGCAAATTCTTCCAAGATTTTTTTGTCTCTGTGTGTATAGTAAACTAGATAAACTGAAATGCATGAATAGAAATATCACTTTACCACTACGCTAGTTTTTAAATGAGTAGTATAGAAAATTAGAACATCAGACTTTTAATGGAGAGACATCTTTGAGAATTGAGGATATAGAAAAGATTGAATAGTTTGAAATAATGACACATGAGTTTTTCAGTAGAAGTATCTTCTGAGTCAAGCTTTAAAGGATAGGCATAAGTTGGAAGGACAAATGAGAATGGAGACAATACTTCCGGCAGCGGAAACTGTAGAGAGATGAGAGCTGTACTTTTCATCTGCTGAGTGGGAGCGTGAGCTTCATGTATGCACCCGCCCCATAAGGGGTTAAACCTGGGCCCAGTCCCTGTGCTGTGCTGTGCTGAGTTCCTCAGTCGTGTCTGACTCTTTGTGACCCCAGGGACTGTAGACTGCCAGGCTCCTCTGTCCATGGGGATTCTCCAAGCAAGAATACTGGAGCGGGTTGCTATGCCCTCCTCTTGGGGATCTTTCCAACCCAGGGATCAAACCCAGGTCTCCCGCATTGCAGGTGGTCTTTACCATCTGAGGCACCAGGGACCCAATCCATGGAGGGGCTTAAAAACTAAGTGGTTTGAACTAAAGTGAGTTGAAGAGCTAGTAGATAAGAGAGTAAGTCAAAGTTGTCCCTGTGAGGCTTTTTTTTTTTTTTTTCCCGTATCCTGTTCCATATTTAAAGCTAGTGGCCCGTTGAACTTGCAGAAGAAGGCAAGAAGGTGAAAACTGAAAAAGCAGCAGGGATGCAGAGAAGGTCATCGCTACAAGTGATGCTAGAATGTCAGCCTTCCTGTTCTCTTCCCATTCTGCTTGAGTTTGTCTTGCTATTTAGAAAAAATGTTGAGGCCGTCTTACAACTCTCTTGAGGCTCAAGTAGCCGTTTTAGGTGGAAGGAAGCAGTGTGTGCATGAGAGGAAGAGAAGAGAAGTTTCCATGGAAATGCTGCCTCTGGCTGGATCAGAAAGTCATCACATGATCTCCACAAGGAGGCTTAATCTTTTTTCTTCTTGGTTTCAGAGCTACAGAGAGACTAACACAAGGCTTCTTGTCCCTGGAAGTCTTGCTTCTATGTTACTTATAAGCATATGTGGCCTTTTATAATTATGTTCCATCTACTTACAGATAGAACTTAACTTCTCATGTTCAATTTAATTAGAAATTTCGCTTTGTATTTGCTGCCCCCAAAATATTTATATTTTGCTCCCCCTCCCTACAGCCCTGGCATCAGGCTTCCCTGTGAACAACTGAGAAAGCCTCCATCACTTCACTGGGCTTCTGTGTCTGTTCTCCCCAAGTCTCTTTTTCATACTCTTCAGAGCATGCTTACAGGAATTCCTGATGTACTTTGTCCTCTTAATTTCATTTGCAAAACTGACAACCTTAAATCGGTAAACTTTTTTATTAGCCTCAAATATAGGACATTATCTCCTCTGGCCTATTTGTAAAACAGTCTTATTGCTATTAAAAAATTCTTTGAAGAAATATCTATTGGTACAGTCACTATGGAGAACAGCATGTAGGTTGCTTTAAAAACTGAAAATAGAGCTACTATGTGATTTAGCAAGTCCACTCCTGGGCATATATTAACAGAAAATCATAATTCTAAAAGATGCATGCACCCCTATGTTCATTGCAACCCGTTTACTATAGCCAAGACATGGGAGCAATATAAAAATCGATCAATAGATAAATGGATAAAGAGGAAGTGCTTCATATATACAATGGACTATTACTCAGTCATAAAAGAGAATGAAATAATGCCTTTTGCAGCAACGTGCATGGACCTAGAGATTGTCATACTAAGTCAGACAGAGAAAGACAAATATAATTTGATATCATTTATATGTAGAATCTAAAAATTAAAAAGTGATACAAGTGAGCTTACATAAAAAAGAAACAAAACAGAAATAACCTCACAGACATAGAAAACAAAGAGATGATTACCAAAGGGGAAAAGAGATGGAGGGATAAATTAGGAGCTCAGGATTAACATATACACATTACTATACAAGAAATAGATAGATAACAAGGATCTGCTGTATAGTACAGAGAAAATAATACTTTGTCATAACTTATAGGGGAAAAGAATCTGAAAATTATATATATATCTGAATCACTTTGCTATGTGCCTGAAACTAACACAACATCATAAATCAACTATATTTCAATTTTTAAAAAGTGCAAAATTTTTGTCAAACCCCATCTAGATTGGTTCCTCCTTGAACTCTAGATATACATTTACTAAGTGTCTCCAGTTTATAGACTTTGAAAGTGTTCTGTCTTATCCTGGGAGATTATTGTATGAGTTAACACCCTAGCTAATGTGAGACTGTATTAGTCAGAATTAGGGTCTCTGTAAATATTCTGCAATCATTTATGGAGCATCAATTATACTGTGAGGAGGGGACACTATGGGAAGCACAGTGAAAGGTTCGGTTTCTCATATGAGATTTCTACCCTCATGAAACATATAGCCTAGTAAAATAACATCTTAGTTTTGGTAATTTTAATAATATTTATTGGGGAAGGGAATGGCAACCTACTCCAGCATTCTTGCCTGAAGAATCCCAAGAATGGAGGAGCCTGGAGGGCTGCAGTCCATAGGGTCGCAAAGAGTTGGACATGACTGAGAGACCAAGAACAGCACAGCACAGCGTATTTAAGAGACATCTGAAAGACTAGCAGAAGTCTGTTTGGTGAAGAGAATAATAGTGTAAGCTTTCCAGACCGAGGAAACACAATATGCAGAAGTTCCAACTTGGAAACGGCATGGCATGTTCAAGGATCCTAAGCAGTTAAAGTGGCTATAACCCCCAAAGAGGTGATATATGTATAGAAGGTATGTGTGGATGGGGTCATAGTACGTGAAGGATTTGAAGCAGAGTTTTGACGTAATCATGTGCACGTTTAAAACATTTAAACATAAAACTCAAGCTGCTGACATGAAAACAGATGTAGGGTGGAAGCAAGAGTCAATGTAGAAATAATTCTGAAGAGATTATTGGAGTAACCCAGGCAGTAAATTATGTGGCTTGGACCAGAATGATGATCCCTGTGATAAAGAGAAGGGAAGGAATTCAAGACACACACAAGTGATGAATTCAAGAAGCATGAGAGGAGAAGAGAAAGAGGATCTGGAGTTGACTTCTAAGTTTCTGGTTTGTAGAGCGTAAAATGTTTGTGGGAAATGAAAATGGTTTCAATTTTAGACATACTGAATTTGAGTGTTTAAGTTTAGTCTAACCACAAACAACTCTCTCTTTTCCGCTGTTTGCATTGGTAATTCAGCTACTTACAAGTTGTGACCTAGCCAACTTTGATCATTTCCTTCACTCTGACCACTTGCCTTTGCTTCTTCATTTGATGATGACTTGGACCTTCTTCTCCAGCATTTTTAGACCCCTCCTCTAAATTTTAACAATAGCTAACATCTATTGAATATAAGTAACATAATTAGTTCAGTTTGAGTAGCTACCATTTTTAAAATAAATGTAACTATGCATATTAAAAAGCAGAGACATTATTTTGCCAACAAAGGTCTGTCTAGAAAAGGCTATGGTTTTTCCAGTAGTCATGTATGGATATGAGAGTTGGACCATAAAGAAAGCTAAGCGCCAAAGAATTGATGCTTTTGAACTATGGTGCTGGAGAAGACCCTTGAGAGTCCCTTGGACTGCAAGGAGCGATCCTAAAGGAGATCAGTCCTGGGTGTTCATTGGAAGGACTGATGCTGAAGCTGAAGCTCCAATACTTTGGCCGCCTGATGTGAAGAACTGACTCATTTGAAAAGACCCTGATGCTGGGAAAGATTAAAGGCAGGAGAAGAAGGGGATGACAGAGGATGAGATGGTTGGATGGCATCACTGACTCAATGGACATGAGTCTGAGTGAACTCCAGGAGTTGGTGATGGACAGGGAGGCCTGGTGTGCTGCAGTCCATGGAATCGCAAAGAGTTGGATACAACTGAGCAACTGAACTGAACTGAACTGATGTAAATAGTTAAATACACTCGTTAGAAAAAATAATATAAGGAATTAGCATGTACACATCATCAAGCTTCTTCAACCATCATCTTTCTCTAGGTACTGTTTCTTCAGTCCTACTCACGAAGAAAGCAAAGAATTCTTTAGTGTTTTAAAACAGCTCTCAGATAGCATATATTGCCTGTAACATCTCAGTGAAGATATTTCACAATTAAGGACTTGAAAAAACAGAGAAATAGTACAACATCTCAGACAAAAAGAGAGAACAATAACTCTTTAATATCATCTGATTTTAAGTTTATGCTCAATTTAATTAAACTATATTAAAAGTATTTTTTTCCCCAAGATCCAAATAAGGCCTATACATTGCTTTTGGTTGACATAGTTCTTAGGCTTTCTTTTTAAACAATGTTTCTCTTCTTTTTTTCTTCCAAATAAAATACTTAAGAAACTAGATTCTCTTCTATAGAATTCTCCATATTTTGAGGTTGACTAATTTTATCCTGTAGCTTCATTTAAAGTTTCTTTATCCCATATTTCCTATCACTTCATGAATCAGTTCAGTTCTCCCTCAGTCATGCCTGACTCTTTGCGACCCCATGAATTGCAGCATGCCAGGCCTCCCTGTCCATCACCAACTCCTATCATCTTTCTCTAGGTACTGTTTCTTCAGTCCTACTCACGAAGAAAGCAAAGAATTCTTTAGTGTTTTAAAACAGCTCTCAGATAGCATATATTGCCTGTAACATCTCAGTGAAGATATTTCACAATTAAGGACTTGAAAAAACAGAGAAATAGTACAACATCTCAGACAAAAAGAGAGAACAATAACTCTTTAATATCATCTGATTTTAAGTTTATGCTCAATTTAATTAAACTATATTAAAAGTATTTTTTTCCCCAAGATCCAAATAAGGCCTATACATTGCTTTTGGTTGACATAGTTCTTAGGCTTTCTTTTTAAACAATGTTTCTCTTCTTTTTTTCTTCCAAATAAAATACTTAAGAAACTAGATTCTCTTCTATAGAATTCTCCATATTTTGAGGTTGACTAATTTTATCCTGTAGCTTCATTTAAAGTTTCTTTATCCCATATTTCCTATCACTTCATGAATCAGTTCAGTTCTCCCTCAGTCATGCCTGACTCTTTGCGACCCCATGAATTGCAGCATGCCAGGCCTCCCTGTCCATCACCAACTCCCAGAGTTCATCCAAACTCATGTCCATCGACCAGTGATGCCATCTAGCCATCTCATCCTATGTCATCTCCTTCTCCTCTTGCCCCCAATTCCTCCCAGCATCAGGGTCTTTTCCAATGAGTCAACTCTTTGCATGAGGTGGCCAAAGTATTGGAGTTTCAGCCTCAGCATCAGTCCTTCCAATGAACACTCAAGACTGATCTCCTTTAGGATGGACTGGTTGGATCTCCTTTCAGTCCAAGGGACTCTCAAGAGTCTTCTCCAACACCACAGTTCAAAAGCATCAATTCTTCGGCACTCAGCTTTCTTCACAGTCCAACTCTCACATTCATACATGACCACTGGAAAAACCATAGCCTTGACTAGACAGAACTTTGTTGGCAAAGTAATGTCTCTGCTTTTGAATATGCTGTCAAGGTTGGTCATAACTTTCCTTCCAAGGAATAAGCATCTTTTAATTTCATGGCTGCAATCACCATCTGTAGTAATTTTGGAGCCCCCCAAAATAAAGTCTGACACTGTTTCCACTGTTTCCCCATCTATTTCCCATGAAGTGATGGGACCAAATGTCATGATCTTTGTTTTTGTTTTCTGAATGTTGAGCTTTAAGCCAACTTTTTCACTCTCCTCTTTCACTTTTATCAAGAAAAAGGCTTTTTAGTTCCTTTTCACTTTCTGCCATAAGGGTGGTGTCATCTGCATATCTGAGGTTATTGATATTTCTTCCGGCAATCTTGACTCCAGCTTGTGCTTCTTCCAGCCCAGCATTTCTCATGATGTACTCTGCACATAAGTTAAATAAGCAGGGTGCCAATATACTTCATGACTATTCACGTATAACCTCATATTTTCTATAATTAGGGAATTAGAAACAGATTTGATTAGATTCAAATGCAATTTTGCATTTATTTTGTTTAGAATGACTTCATATGTGCTTCTGCGTACTGTTTATTTAAAGATATCAGAGGAAGCTGTTGTCTTATTTTTGCATTGTTTTTTTTTAAATTTGTTATCAATATTTATTAACTACACTTGTGATATCATTGAACAAGGACAGTAGACTTTTTTTAATGTAGAGTTTTATTTTAAAATTCCAGCATATTTTTAAATCCCTGATCAAAATATTTTGTATTTTTTAAATTTAAATTAATTTATTTTAATTGGAGGCTAATTACTTTGCAATATTGTATTGGTTTTGCCATACATCAACATGAATCCGCCACAGGTGTACACGTGTTCCCCATCCTGAACCCTCCCATACCATCCCGCTGGGTCATCCCAGTGCACCAGTGCCAGGCATCCTGTATTCTCCTATTCCCTCCAGAGTGTTTTTGATCTCATTTATTGCATTATTCATTATATATTGACTCTTTTTTATTACTTCTAGGTCCTTGTTAAACCTTTCTTGCATCTTCTCAATCCTTGTCTCCAGGCTATTTATCTGTGATTCTATTTTGTTTTCAAGAGTTTGGATCATTTTCACTCATTATTCAGAATTCTTTATCAAGTAGATTCCCTATCTCTTCCTCTTTGGTTCGGTTTGATGGGCATCTATCCTGTTCCTTTACCTGCTGGGTATTCCTCTGTCTCTTCATCTTGGTTATATTGCTGTGTTTGGGGTGGCCGCTCTGTATTCTGGCAGTGTGTGGAGTTCTCTTTATTGTAGAGTTTCCTCACTGTGGGTGGGGGTTGTATGGGTGGCTTGTCAAGGTTTCCAGGTTAGGGAAGCATGTGTCAGTGTTCTGGTGGGTGGAGCTGGATTTCTTCTCTCTGGAGTGCAGTGAAGTGTCCAGTAATGAGTTATGAGATTCAGTGGGTTTGGAGTGACTTTGGGCAGCCTGCATATTGAAGTCAGGGCTGTGTTCCTGTGTTGCTGGAGAATTTGTGTGGTATGTCTTTTTCTGGGACTAGTTGGCCCTTGGGTGGTGCTTGGTTTCAGTGTAGGTGTGGAGGCATTTGATGAGCTCCTGTCGATTAATGTTCCCTGGAGTCAGAAGTTCTCTGGTGTTCTCAGGATTTGGACTTAAGTCTCCTGCTTCTGGTTTTCAGTCTTATTTTTACAGTAGCCTCAAGACTCTCCATCTATACAGCACTGTTGATAAAACACCGAGGTTAAATATGAAAAGTTTCTCCACAGTGAGGGACACCCAGAGAGGTTCACAGAGTTACATGGAGAAGAAAACACGGAGGAAGGAGACAGAGGTGGCCAGGAGGATAAAGGGGGGAATCAGAAGGAGAGAGACAGATCCAGCCAGTAATCAGTTCCCTAAGTCTTCTCCACCTTCTGGAACACACAAAGAGATTCACAGAGTTGGGTAGAGAAAAGAAGGGGGAGGGGGAGATAGAGGCGACCTGGTGGAGAAAAGGAGAGTCCAAAGAGGGAGAGAGCAGTCAAGCCACTAAGCTCGCTCCCAAGTAAAAATGGGTACTGAAGATTGGGTTTTTAGAGGTACAAAATTGATAACAAATACCAAAAAGCAAAGATTAAAAATCTAGAGTAGAGGTTGGATTTTCAAAAATACAATATTAAAGAAAAAAAAACAAGTCACAAAAATTATAAAATATATATTTATGAAGTTTGCTTTAAAAATAGAGTGTCTCTTTTTTTTTCAAAGCAATACTAGGTTATAAAAATGAAAATTAAAGGAGTAATAGAGGACTTAAAAATAAAAAAATTTAAAAAAATAAAGAATGATAGTAAAAATATATCTAGGACTTTCTCTGGTGTTGTTGTAGGCAGTGTGGAGTCAGTTCATTTTTGCATAGTTCCTTGATCTGGCTTATATTTCTCAAGATCTATAGGCCCCTTCCTATGTAGCTGGTACTAACTATAGAGTTTTAATCTATTGCACCTGTCACTTCCAAGGAGGTTCCCTCTGTTTTAGCTTCTTCTGTTTACTGGTCTCTTCAGTGTCTAATTTCCACCCTGGCACAAAGGGGACAGTGGTGGACACTTTTTTAGTCTCACTTGTTCAGTCATGCTGTGGGGAGGGAGGGATGCTGCAAACAAATAACACTGGCGTGTGCTTGCAGTGTCTTAGCCACACTGGGTTTGCCCCCTCTCATGGCATGTGTGCTCTCTCTGTCTACCCTGCTTAGTTCTAGGTTGCTCTGCTGGGAACTGTTCGAGGCCAGCTTTGGGTTGTATGCACTTCCCAGGTCTAAGCCGCTCAGGTTCAGGTACTCAGGCGGTCCTCAGAGGCACAGACTGAGTAGCTCAGTTGACTAGGTATTTGGCGAGTGAGGTTGCTGTGACTTATCGCCTCCCCCGTCCCTGCCGCTCGGTTTTCTAGGTGTACAACCGGTGCACCTTCTCAGACGGATGTTGACTGTCCAGAATCCGAAGAAATCTTGATTAGCAACAAAGCCTAGTTGCAGTTAGGTAGATGATGCCTCTCTGGGGCCGCAACTGACCCCTTCCGGCTCTGGCTGCCCTCGCTTGCCTGTCACCAGAGGGGCGGGATGGGCTGGTCTGCAGCCGGCTAGCTCTGCTCAGTCCTTTGTTCTGTGAGTGGGCCTGGTGGTGTCTTAGGTTAGGGCTTTTTGTGTGGTAGCAATCCCACAGTCTGGTTTGCTATGCCAAGTTAGTTCCCTCTGATTGCCCTCGGGGCATTCAGGCCTGGTCCTTACCCTAAGCAATGCATCCCGCACTTCCCTGCCCAGCCCCCACTTTCTAGTGGGGGATGCAGGCATCTGCACTGCTTCTCCGCTGGGAGTTACCATTGGGCACGTAATCTGTGGGATTTAATTATTTATTTATATTTCCTCTCAATTATGTTGCCCTCTGTGGTTCCAAGGCTCACCACAGACTCGACAGTGAGAGTGTTTCCTGGTGTTTGGAAACTTCTTTCTTTTTTAAGACTCCCTTCTCAGGATGGAGCTCTGTCCCTACCTCTTTGTCTCTCTCTCTTTTTTTTTTATCTTTTATATTTTTTCCTACCTCCTTTCAAAGACAATGGGCTGCTTTTCTGGGTGCCTGATGTCCTCTGCCAGCATTCAGAAGTTGTTTTGTGGAATTTACTCAGTGTTCTTTTGATGAATTTGTGAGGGAGAAAGTGGTCTCCCCATCCTATTCCTCCACGATCTTCTCTGCTATCTGCACTGTTAGCTTTTAAGTTGACCGTGGTTTGAGGTGACGTCAGATGGTCTTCTCTATTATATAGTTTTTAAAAGCAGAGACATTCCTTTGCCAATGAAGATCCATCTAGTCAAATCTATTGTTTTTCTAGTAGTCAAGTATGGGCATGAGAGTTGAACCATAAAGAAAGCTGAGTGCCAAAGAATGGGTGCTTTTGAACTGTGGTGTTGGAAAAGACTCTTGAGTGTCCCTTGGACTGCAAGGAGATGCAACCAGTCCATCCTAAAGGAAATCAGTCCTGAATATTCATTGGAAGGACTGATACTGAAGCTGAAACTCCAATACTTTGGCTACTTGATGTGAAAAGCTGACTCATTTGAAAAGACCCTGATGCTGGGAAACATTGAAGGCAGGAGGAGAAGGGGATGACAGGATTAAATGGTTGGATGGCATCACCAACTCGGTGGACATAAGTTTGAGTAAGCTCCAGGAGTTGGTGATGGACAGGGAAGCCTGGTGTACTGCAGTCCATGGGGTTGCAGAGTCAGACATGGCTGAGGGACTGAACTGAACTAACAAACTTCTACCTCATGGCTTCATCATTCACTAATTGTTTCGTACATCCAGAATTTCAACTAAAGATTACAAGAATAGGTAATTTTGTAGTTCTATGTCTCCACTAGTATTTATTAAATGTGATTCTTTTGTTAAAAAATAACTTTTCCTCACCAACAATTTGGCTACTTTGAAATATGCTCAGTACAAGAAACGTGAGGAAATGTTCAATTCTTACCCAAGATATACTGATTTTCAGAATAATGATTTGATGCCCTAACAACTTCTAAACAGAACCTATAGTTTTTGTTTTAACTCTCATGAAGACTTCTGGAGTTTTATGTATTTGATGTGTTTCCTTTAGATGTAAAAATTGATGCATCTTTGCTCAATATTCAGTTTATTAGTGGCCATTAGCCAAACTACATTATGATATGTTAGACATTGATGTTTATGATTGTGTTAGTTCTATGCTAGTGAAGAACTGAAGGGGAAAATTGTAACCACTACTCTCTACGTTCTAAGTTTAAACTCATTAAATTTATTCAGTAAATATTGAGCATCTACCATGCCTCTGACCCTGTACTAAAGACTGAAGAAATGCAAAGCTGTATAAGTCACAGGCCTCAGCTGCCCCTGGATTTGATGCCCTGAAGTCAGACTTTTTTTTTCAATCTCAGATATATGAATTATCAATTCATAGGCCTCATGGCAAGAGAAAAAGGAGGAGAGAATAAGCATATAATTACATCTTGTTCAGTAATATCATTTGTTGCAGTTTCAGTGTATTCAGCCATACCAGATAGGGCTCTCTTGAGTCTTAAATGGTATAATACATGTTAAACACTCAACACAAGATCTGACACCTATTAAGTACTCAATAAATGTTGAAACTGTTGTTATTAAAGACCAAAAATTGGGTATGGATTGTGTTCATCGGTACAGGGTTCTCATTAGTTCTATGTCTTTTCAGTGTAAAGAGCTAGGAAATAGCCATTTTATTAGATATAATTAAATACCATTCTTATAAATTGGCCCCCTTTCTCTTTCCAGCAACCTCACTTGCCCTTTCTCTCCAATTAAATCCTTATTTTCTATGATACTAAACTTTTGTCATTATACTGAGAAATCATGCTTCCTCAGGACTCTGAACTTAGCACAGGCTCCTTCCCCAATAAAAATCCTTCCTTTTTTGTTTCACTTTCACAGTCTTGTTACAATGAAAGAGTAAGCTCAGAAATTAAGGAAGACTTTGCTAACATACAAACCTCCTTCAAGGATGTGTTGTGGGACTTTCCTCTATTTTCTCAGTGAACCATGGGATCACCTTTGTCATTGCACTCATCTCATTCAGCACTGGATTAGAAGAGTCAGCGTGATAAGGTAGAAAGCAATGGGACTCAGAATAGTTCCAATTAACTTTGGTGTTGCCATGTTCTGTGTGACTTTGGGCAAAGCACCTAAACTCTCTGATTTTAAACTTCTTCAGTTAAAAGTCATAGTGCCTGCCTCTGTTGTTGTTCAGTCGCTATCATGTAAGACTCTTGGTTGTGCCATGGACTGCAGCGCACCAGGCTTCCCTTCCTTCACTATCTCCCAGAGTTTGCTTAAACTCATGTCCTTTGAGTTAGTGATGCCATCCAACCATTTCATCCTCTGTCGACCCCCACAATCTTTCCCAGCATCAGAGTCTTTTCCAAGGGGACAAATCTTCACATCAGGTGGCCAAAGTAGTGAAGTTTCAGCTTCAGCATCAGTTCTTCAGAGTTGATTTCCTTTAGGATTGAGTGGTTTGATCTCCTGGCTGTCCGAGGGACTCTCAGGAGTCTTTTCCAGCACCAAAGTTCAAAAGTATCAATTCTTCAGTGCTCAGTCTTCTTTACTGACTGTGTGACTTTACTCTCACATCCATGTGTGACTACTGAAAAAGCCATAGCTTTGACTATATGGACCTTTGTCAACAAAGTGATGCCAACAAAATTTGCTTTTTAATATGCTTTTTAGGTTTTTCATAGCTTTTGTTACAAGGAGCAAGTGTCTTTTAATTTTATGGAGGCAGTCACCATTTGCAGAGATTATGGAGCCCAAGAATATGAAATTGTCTACTGTTTCTATTTTTTCTCCATCTATTTGCCATGAAGTGATGGGACAAGATGCCATGATTTAGTTTTTTTCAGTGCTGAGTTTTAGGCCAGTTTTTCTCCTCTTCATCTTCATCAGGAGGCTCTTTAGTTTCTGTTTACTTTCTGCTATTAGGGTGGTATCATCTGCATATCTGAGAATATTTCTCCCAGCAATCTTGATTCCAGCTTGAGCTTCATCCAGTCCAGAATTTCACATAATGTACTCTTCATATAAATTAAATAAGCAGAGTGACAATATACAGCCTTTATGTACTCCTTTCTGAATTTTGAACCAGTCTGTTCTTCCAGGTCTGGTTTTAACTGCTGCTTCTTGACCTGCATACAGATTTCTCAGGAGGCAGGTCAAGTGGTCTGGAATTCCCATCTCTTTAAGAATTTTCCATTGTTTGTTGTGATCCACAGAGACAAAGCTTTAGCATAATTAGTGAAGCAGAAGTAGATATTTTTCTGGAATTCCCTCGCTTTTTCTGTGTTCCAACGGATTTGACAATTTAATCTCTTGTTCCTGTCTATACCTTTTCTAAATCCAGTTTGTACATCTGGAAGTTCTTGGTTCATATAGTAGCATAGTACTAGCATAGGTTCAAGGATAGCTTGAAGGATTTTGAGCATCACCATGCTAGCATATGAAATGAGTGCAATTGTGCAGTAGTTTGAACATTCTTTGGCATTGCCCTCCTTTGAGATTAGGATGAAAACTGACCTTTTCCAATCCTGTGGCTACTGCTAAATTTTCCAAATTTTCTGGTACATTGAGTGCAGTACTTTCACAGCATCATCTTTCAGGATTTAAAATAGTTCAACTGGAATTCCATCACCTCCACTAGTTTTGTTCATAATATTGCTTCCTATGGTCCACTAGACTTCATACTCCAGGATATCTGACTCTAGGTGAGTGGTCACACCATTGTGGTTATGTCTAGGTCATTAAGACCTTTTTTTGTTTAGCTCTTCTGTGTATTCTTTACACCTCTTCTCAATCTCTTCTGCTTCTGTTGGGTTCTTGCAGTTTCTGTCCTTTATTTTGTCCATGTTTGCATAAAATATTCCTTGGTATCTCGTTTTCTTGAAGATATCTCTAGTTTTTCCCATTCTATTGTTTTCCTCTATTTCTTTGCACTGTTCACTTAAGAAGGCTTTCTTGTCTCTTCTTGCCATTGTTTGAATCTCTACATTCAGTTGGGAATGTCTTTTCCCTTTCTCCTTTGCTTTTTGCTTCTTTTCTTTTTTCCCAGCTATTTTTTAGGCCTTCTCAGACAACCATTTTTTCTTCTTGCCTATCTTTTTCTTTGGAATGGTTTTGGTCACCACCTCTTCTACAATGTTATAAACCTCTGTCTATAGTTCTTCCAGCACTCTGTTTATCAGTTCTAATCCCTTGAATCTATTTGCCCTTTCTACTGTGTAATCATAGGGGATTTGATTTAGGTCTACCTGAATGGCCTAGTGGTCTTCCCTACTTTATCCAATTTAACTCTGAATTTGGCAATAAGGAGTTCATGATCTGAGCCACAGTCAGTTCCAGCTCTTGTCTTTGCTGACTGTATAGAGCTCTGGCAGAAGAAGAAGGGGACAACAGAGGATGAGATGGTTGGATAGCATCACTGATTCAATGGACTTGAGTTTGAGCAGGAGCTGGGAGTTGGTGATGGACAGGGAAGCCTGCTGTGCTGCAGTCCATGGGGTCACAAAGGATCAGACATGACTGAGCAGTTAAACTGAATAGAGCTCCATCTTCAACTGCAAAAAATATAATCAGTCTGATTTTAGTATTAACCATCTGGTGATATCTAAAGTAGAGTCATCTCTTGTGTTGTTGCTAGAGGGTGTTTGCTATGACCAATGTGTTCTCTTGGCAAAACTCTGTTAGCCTTTGACCTGTTTCATTTGGTACTCCAAGGCCTAACTTGCTCATTATTCCAGGTATCTCCTGACTTCCTACTTTTGTATTCCAATCCCCTATGATGAAAAGGCCATCTGGGTTTTGGGTTTTTTTTTTTTTTTTTGCATTAGTTCTAGAAGATCTTGTAGGTCTTCATAGAAGAACCGTTCAACTTCATCTTCTTCAGCATTAGTATTGGGGCATAGATTTGGATTACTGTGATGTTGAATGTTTTGCTTTCGAACTGAACTGAGATCATTCTGTCATTTTTGAGATTGCACCCAAGTACGACATTTTGGATTCTTTTGTTGAATATAAGCACCACTGCATTTCTTCTAAGGGATTCTTGCCCACAGTAGTAGATATAATGGTGACCTGAATTAAATTTGCCCATTTCCATCCATTTTAGTTTACTGATTCCTAAAATGTCAATACAGATGGTGACTGCAGCCATGAAATTAAAAGACACTTACTCCTTGGAAGAAAAGTTATGACCAACCTAGATAGCATATTCAAAAGCAGAGACATTACTTTGCTGACTAAGGCCCATCTAGTCAAGGCTATGGTTTTTCCAGTAGTCATGTATGGATGTGAGAGCTGGACTGTAAAGAAGGCTGAGCACTGAAGAATTGATGTTTTTGAACTGTGGTCTTGGAGAAGACTCTTGAGAGTCCCTTGGACTGCAAGGAGATCCAACCAGTCCATTCTGAAGGAGATCAGCCCTGGGATTTCTTTGGAAAGAATGATGCTAAAGCTGAAACTCCAGTACTTTGGCCACCTCATGCGAAGAGTTGACTCATTGGAAAAGACTCTGATGCTGGGAGGGATTGGGGGCAGGAGGAGAAGGGGACGACAGAGGATGAGATGGCTGGATGGCATCACGGACTCGATGGACGTGAGTCTGAGTGAACTCCAGGAGTTGGTGATGGATAGGGAGGCCTGGCGTGCTGCGATTCATAGGGTTGCAAAGAGTCGGACACAACTGAGCGACTGAAATGAACTGAACTGAACTGAACATGTCAATATTCACTCTTGTCGTCTCCCGTTTGACCACATCCAGTTTACCTTGATTCATGGACCTAACATTCCAGGTTCCTATGTAATACTGCATTGGACTTCACTTTCACCAACAAATGTGTCCACAACTGGATGTTGTTTCTGCTTTGGCTCAGCCTCTTCATTCTTTCTGGAGCTATATTTTCGCTCTTCCTCAATAGTCTATTGGACACTTACTGACCTGTTGGGGGGAATGCTCATCTTCCAGTGTCATACCTTTTTACCTTTTCCTACTTTTCATGGGGTTCTCAAGCCAATAATATTGAATAAGTGGTTTGCCATTCCCTTCTCCAGTGGACCATATTTTGTCAGAATTCTTACCACGATCCATCAGTCTTGCGTGGCACTGTATGGCATGGCTCATAGCTTCACTGAGTTACACAAGGCTGTGATCCATGTAATAATTTTGGTTCATTTTCTATGATTGTGGTTTTCATTCTGGAGGCCAGGGATCGTAGCTTTTTCTTTCTTCTTCTGTCTGCCCTCTGATGAATGAGGCTAAGAGACTTGTGCCCTGATGGGAGGGACTAGCTGTGGGGAAAACTGAGTCCTGCTCTGGTGGGCAGAGTCATGCTCAATAAATCTTTAATCCAATTTTCTGCTAGTGGGTGATGCTCTCTCCCTCTCTACTGCAGCCCGGTCCTGGAGTCTGCAGTCTCTATTGTATGGCTATAGGCTCTATGGTAAGGTGAACGGTGACCTCCTTCAAGAGGACTCATGCCAACACATCATGCCTCCCAGGACTGCTGCTACCAATGCCTCTGACCCCACCTCAGGCCACTGTAGACCTACACCTCCGCAGAAGACTCCTCCCCCAGACCCTCACATGCAGGTCTGGCTCAGTCTCTTGTGGGGTCACTGCTTGTTTCCCCTGGGTCCTGGTGCACACAAGGTTTTGTTTGTGCCTGCCAGGTTTCTCTGTTTCCCCCAGAACTTCCTGTGGAAGTTCTATAATCAAATCTCTCTGCCCTTCAATGTCAGATTCCCTGGGGATTCCAATATTTGTTGAGGTGCCTATTTAGGGTAAATCCCTTGATTATTGTAGTTTTGTAGTCAGTTTTGAAATCAGGAGGAATGGTTGCTTCAACTCCTCCACCACCCCACACCCCCAGGATTCTTTTGGCTATTCTGAGTCCTTTGCCTTGCTGTATGAATTTTAAGATCTGCTTGTCCATTTATACTGTCTCACATTAATGGTAGACACCTCTGACTAGGAAACCTGCCTGCCCTTTGGCACCACAAACTGGGGCACCCAATGCATGGCTGCCTGCTGCCTATGAAGACTGGGACAGCCATCGAGGAGAACTGCAGACAGACCGGGGGGGGGGGGGGGGGGGGGGGG
>SJXQ01002905.1:35495-51340 GCA_006408695.1 Aepyceros melampus
TCTCTGGGCCATGTGGGCATCCCAGGGGCCTCAGGGCAGGAAGTCCATGGGCCCGGGGCTGCACATGACTGGCTGGCCAGGGAGGTGGTGGCAGCCTGTCTTGTCTGCTTCCAAAGGTTGCTAATGTGCTGCTGCTTTCTTCATCTTCTTTTTTTTTTTTTTAAATATATAGCTTTAGATAACAAAAACTCGATTTCTTGTCTCTTAAAGTTTAAAGTGTTTCATCCAGAATCTGAGCACTCATTACAGCTCACAATTTCTGATTGGCCATTTTAAATCAATTGTCTTTTCCTGAGCAGCTCCTCTTGTTCCTGAGTATCCTGTGATCCGTTCAATAAATAAAAAAATGTAATTCCCAACATAGGTCTTAGCAAGCCAAGTTAACATCATTAGCATATCTTTTATGGTGAATAGAAAAAAATTAACCTAGTGATTATACTTGAGGTGATATATTTCCAAATGGATGCAGCAGAATATTGTTCTATGCAAGATGACAGTTGAAAAAAATGTTACCTAAATAATCTATAGAATTTTTTTCTTTCCCACTTCACTTTTCTCCAAATAGCTGCATAAATTACTAAAATTAAGTATGGGTTTATAAACATATTCACCTAATCTCAACGATTGTGCCCTCTCTATAGCATTCAGTGAGTCCTGACTATCCTTTTAAGCTAATTTTTTATGACACTTAACCTGATAGCCTTTTGACTGTTCCCAAGATCAATTTGCCCAGAAATATTCCTTTTAATCATAAGTAAGTAAGTCACTCAGTCGTGTCCGACTCTTTGTGACCCCATGGACTGCAGCCCACCAGGCTCCTCAGTCCATGAGATTCTCCAAGCAAGAATACTGGAGTGGGTTGCCATTTCCTTCTCCAGGGGATCTTCCCGACCCAGGGATCGAACCCAGGTCTCCCGCATTGGAGGCAGACGCTTTAACCTCTGAGCCACCAGGGAAGCCCCCTTTTAATCATATTATGCTCTTATTTCTGGCAAATACTTATTTATATTATTCACTGTGAAGCTTTTACTCAGAAGAATAAAGGGCAGTGCCTTATTTTGTCATTTAATCAACCAACATACATTTATTAAGGCTTGTATTTTGCCCAGCAATGTATGTGACAATGGAAGATAGCAGTGACTAATGAGCCATGGTCCCTGCTCTAAAGTAGTTCACAGTTTGGCAAGGGAATTCAGAGAAATCAGGGGACAATTATGGAACAGTTTGTTAAGTGCATATTGTTAATAATAGTGAATGTGGTATCTGTCAGGGCACTTGCAGGAAACAGCTGACACACTCAAGTTGACTTTTTGAGGAGAGTTTAATAAAGGAACTATTTACAATTTTGGCAACAGGGTTAAAGGAAAGGAACATGGGATAATGCTGTACCCTGGGCATGAAGGGCAAGGGGAGGGAACAATTACTGGAAGACAGAGAAGGTTACTGTGTTGACTGAGCCAGCTGGCAGGAGCTGTGGCCTTGTAGAAGGATGCAGGCAACCCCTTGCTAGATGGCAAAGAAGGATTGGGAGATTAAATACACTGACCCCTGACTCCACTTGCTTTCTGCTTTCTATTTTTTCTGTCTGTGCACCTCTATAGATGAAGCCAAACTTAAGCTAGAGGAGCAAGGAGCCTACTAATCCAGATCTTATATGTCAGTTAAGTATTACTTGGGGCCCAGAACAGAGTGGAGAAGGAAAAAAAAAATGGGCCTGGGACACCAAAGGAATGATATTCAGGAGAAATGCCAGTTCTGTGATTTTCACATAGTGTTATGCATTTTACAACGAACCTGAATGAAGTGGTTATTCTAATTTTTCAGATAAAAAAATAAGGTTCAGAAATTATAGATGACTTATATCTAAGAGTATGCAACTAATAACTGACAAATCCAGGGATAAATACACTGTCTGTCCTTTTCACCAAGTCTATCTGTTGGGATTTATGTGCAGGGAATCATGGGAACAGAGTAGACACACATAACCCATACTATCCTGTGAAAAGGCCTGCAAAGACAAGATTGTCAGGAACAACTTCCTGGGGAAAGATGATGCCTGAGCTTAACTTTGAAGGAACACTGGTTTAAGTGAACAGATGAAGGGAAGAAAGTGCAGTGTATTCAGAGATCACAGATGCAATTAATTGATTATGGTTGGAATGGACGAAGCAGAAACAAAGCAGAAACAAAAATATAATTTCTATTCAAGCAGTGTGAAAAACTGCTAGAATTTAGTACTTAGGGCATTTTAGGTGAGTTAGACTGGATGCTTTAACATATGTGGAAAAATGGTACAGATGAGCCTATTTGCAGAGCAGGTATAGAGATGCAAAAGTGAGAATGGATGCTTGGACATGGTTGAGGATGGGGCGAATTAGTAGTTTAGGATCAACATATATATAGTACTATGTTTTAAATAGATAGCCAGTGGGAACCAGCTGTAGAGCTCAGGGAGCCCAGCTTGGTGCTCTTTGGTGACCTGGATGGGTGAGATGGGAGCTTGGACTGCAAGGTAATTCTGAGGAGAGGATATCTGTATACATATGTCTGATTCACTTCATTGCACAGCAGAAACTAACACAATATTGTAAAACCATTATGCCCCAACTAAAACAAACAGCAGCAAGACACTTGGGCTGGTCCCATAGAACAAAGCTTCAAAAGGCCAGGTGTCCAACTTGATGACGACTAATCCTGCTGTGTTTGCACCTACTTTCCTTCCTACTCTTCTGCTTGTTCATTTCCCTGTTCTCTTAACTCTCTGTAGCAGTCATTACTCTTGGCAATGTAGGTTGTGATACTTTTACAAATGCATACGATTATTTTCAATGAAAATAAGAGCAAAGGAGATAGATAAAAAGGTCATCATCACGACCAGTGACACAACGTGCTTCCTCATTACTGAAACCTGACTCTTTTACCATTCCCGTTTCATCACTCTCAAGGATGAGGCCATCATTTTCTAGAAGTTTCACCATGATAAAATTTATAATTTTTGCTACTTCCCAGAGTATAATAATTTGGCTGTTAATGTGGCTGACAGACCTAACCCCATTAAAATATTACATATGTGAAAAAATGAATCAATAATGCTAGGTTTATGAGGAGATTAATGAGACTTCTGGTTCCAAAGTTCTAAAATAGCACATTTGTTATAGCTTGGTGCCCACACCACTTAGATATAAACTGTATTATTTTTGTCAAACATTTCCCTTTTATCCAGTGGCTAATGATATAGCCTATTACGTAGAGTTAATCATGATGTGTATCAAAATCCAACATATAAACAAAAATAGGCTTTGAAACAAGTGAGTCCATCACACAAAACCAAAGTTTTGTCTCATACAGTATTTGCCTCATTTTGAGCCCTGGCTTATTTGTTTATGGTAAAATAAGGGTAATAAAATCAGTTCACAGGATTACTGTGAGAACTAAATTAGACAGTGTTTTTAAAACAGAAGACTTCTCAACCCTAAAATGTTCCATAAGTTTTCCTCATGTATTCTATTCTATATACTTCTTTTCTGGAGGACATGCCATTGTTTGACTTTTAAAAAGACAGGTGCTGTTTTAAAATGTAGAAACCATGTACATTCAGTTTGTTCCTTTAATTAAGCAATTCTAAAAGATTGTTAGGCAATGAACATGAAAGAATTATATAGAATTTAAATTATCAAGTTCTCTTTCATCTTGCATTAACTGAATTTATTAATAACTGAGCTTAATGACAAATATATTTTTATACTACTAAGATTATACATCACACTATCCCTGTTTTATAAGCTAGAGAATCAGACAATCTAAGATATCAAGAAACTTTTCTCTGATCCTTTGCATATTTCATAGTTGTAACCAAATTCCCGGGCATAGAATTCCTCATTCTTTCTGATCACTTTACTCCTCAAGGATCTGATATTTTTAAATCCCTTTGATAGAATCATATGAAAATCACTACTGTACACAAAGGCATATTTACATCATATGATCAAAGGAGTGAAATAGAAAGCATGCTTTATGCCACAGGCAAGAAATTCTGATGCAGCCTAACTTTTTTGGCTTTAACTTAGCCTGGAATAAGCTGGAAATGAGGCAAATGCCTCACACTCAGGTCATGTCATGAACTAGTTCTGAGGAAAGAGAAACTCCAGGAAAATTGGCAAGCTTTCCATAAAACAAGGAACTTTCACCTACACTTCACTTCAAGTGTGTCTTCCCACAGGCCTGACTGTAAAACCAACCTGCTTCCTTTCACCCTGTAGAGAAGACAGTTTATTATCAACTAGAAACATACAGAGCACTGACAGCTTTCAGACCAGCTTTCAGGCCAACTCTATGACGCAGTTTCACTTCATTGAGGAATAATGGTTAAATGCAAAGCCCAAAGGGCACACTCTACAAAGGCCGAGCGAGGGACATCAGGACTGTGTAAGAACAACTGAAGAAAAGGCAATTTTCCTTTGATCTGACAGCCTAGGCCCTACTTCAAATTCAGTTACCTTGTCTACAGTGCTATTTAGTGGCTTAGAATCTTTCTAGCCAAGAGCTGGCCTAATAGACTTATCTCCCTAGTGAAAGTCATACGATTTTCAGTATATCAGGTAAAGAAATAAGAGACTATGTCAGACATAAGCTTTTTGTTGTTAAACTCCTAGGGATACATGTGATTATTAATTTCATTTTCTTCCAGCTTATACACATATATATTTATATGCACACACTCAGGTGCTTTAAAAGAAATTTAAATTTTGAAAAAAGATACTGAAAAATATATTACATGAGTGTTAGTTGCTCATGCGTGTCCAACTCTTTGCAACCCCATGGACTTAGCCTGTCAAGATTGTCTGCCCATGGGATTTGCAGACAAGAGTACCGGAGTAAGTTGCCATTCTCTTCTCCAGGGGATCTTCTTGACTCAGGGATTAAACCTGGGTCTCCTGCATTGCAGGCAGATTCTTTACCATCTGAGCCACCAGGGAAATGTTACAAGGTTGAAGTCAAAAAAGAAAGAAAAGAAAAGAAAAACAGAAGGTGGAAAGAGGGAGGAAGGAAAAAGGAAGGATGGAAGGGGGAAGGGTGTCGGGGAAGAAAGAAATGTAGGGTAAGAAAACATTTCCCATCTTCTTTTCTAGTTTTTTCAGTTCAGTTCAGTCTCTGAGTCATGTCTGACTCTTTGCGACCCCATGGACTGCAGCACTCCAGGCTTCCCTGTCCATCACCAAATCCCAGAGTTTGCTCAGGGTCATGTCCATCGAGTCAGTGATGCCATCCAACCATCTCATCCTCTGTCTTCCCCTTTTCCTCCTGCTTTCAATCTTTCCCAGCATCAAGGTCTTTTCCAAGGAGTCTAGTTTCTTAGGCTGGTCTAATAACTGATCTGAGGCAGATTAACAGGAGAAAAACAAGTTTACTGTTGTAAATACATTAGGTCTTAAAAATATGAGCCTCAGAGAAGTGACCGAAGCAGGCAGCTTTCATGCATTTTAGACAAAAATCAATTATTTGTGAAGATTTGACAAATAAAGGGATTGGGGCTTGGAGTAGCAAATTAATGAAGTAATAAAGTTCTTTTGTACAGTGTTCTTGTCCTTGAATTTCCTGTCAGGTGATTAGGTGTAGGGAGAATACCTTCACATGGGAGATTTATTTCATGCTTTCAAAGGATAAGGGAAGGTTAGAATGTCCTTCTTGCATTAGCTATTTCTTAAGTAACTTTAATTCAAAATAGTCAATGTGGCAAAGTGGCATATTTAGGGGTAGTGCATTTTGCTCTCCCTCAGGAAGAAAGGCAAAAAGGAAGGAAAGATGGATGGAGAGAATGCAGAAAGGGAAATGCTTGATTATATAGATATGGACTTAATGGTAGGAGGTAAGGTTTCAGCACCTAAGTAGGACATGAAATTTGGTCTCTGACCTATAAAAGAGGAGAAATGAACTGGAAAACCTTGCACAGAGTTGGCAATGGGAAAAGGCTGCCCCTCAGGGAGGAGATGTTGGACAGGACATCACACTTACCAGCACACGGAAATTGCAAAGATCACTAACAATTACAATTGACTGAAATTTTATAGAACTCTAGAACATAAGTCCTCGCTTAAAGAAGCACATCAAACTGAAAACTGAATAAACAAAATAGACTTCTAAAAATGTTATAGTAAAGTAAAAGAAAATCAAAGCAAAACATAAATTCTGAAAAAGAATTTTATAAAAAAGACATTACTTTTAACAAAAGAATATTGAGACAATTATAAAGTACAGAAAATAAGAGATATATGCAAAGTACTAAGAGAAAATAGTCTCACAACATAGAACTTCAGAGTTTAATTTACTATAATAAAAAAAAATAAAGCCATTTTGGGGGAAATTCTAAGAATATTTGCCGTCACAGCTTTTCAGGGAAAGAATGAGTAAACAAATGAATGGATGTCACTTGAAGGGAAAAATTGAGAAAGATGCAATGGTTTCCAACTGAAAGATGTGGGAAGTTATAAATACAAAAAATCAATCACAATATTAAATAATTTGAGTGATATAAAAATGAGGTATAACTCTAAGATTAATTAACAAATAGTACAGACTTTAAGCTAAAAGCTTTATTAAGGATAAATAGTCATTTCTTAAAGATGCCAGAATCAATTTATTTACCAAAAAAGTAAAAATGTTCTCAATTTGAATACACCTGTTTATTGCTCAAACCTAAATCCCAAAAGTGAAGTTACCAAAAGGATGAAATACAGAGAAAATAAGAAAACTAGGAAATTATTAACCAAAATCTGTGGTAGCTTTATCAGATAAAATAGATAAAAGATTTGTTAGAGATAGTTATTGTTGACAATAAAAGGAACAATTTCTTACCATATGAATTCAAGATTATTAATTTACATTTAATAGTATCTTCTGTGTATAATAAACATTTAATTATATTGTTTTGTTGTATAATTTAAAATATTTTATAGTTTTGCATCAGCAATACACAAATTCTCTGTACTTTTATATTTCTCCAAATTTATAGAGTGAACACTGACCAAATTGAACATTGATATTGAAATGTTTAAAATCATAGCAGGGATCTTTCAGAAACTATTACCCCAAAGTTCATCATTTTAGTAAAATATAAACATTTCAGTAATTGATATCAACCAGGCCAAAAATTAAATATCAAAAATACTGAGTAAATAAAATCACAGAGTTGACTTTTCTGACCATATTACAATAATTAGATATCAAAAAGGCAAAGCTACAAAACATATATTTGTAAATGTGCAAATCATAGAAGAAATTTTAAAAGATGTTAACATATATTTATGAGTTAACACACAAGTTATATGTAACAAAACCTGGAGGATGCAGGAAAAAATGTTTCTTAGAAAGAAATTTATAGTTCAAAATGCATATATTTCAATACAGGTACCACTGAGAATTAATGATTTAAGTGTTCAGTTGAAGAAATTAAAGGAAAAAAAAAAAGAACCAAAGAAAGTAGAGCAAAATAAATACAATTAAATTAGTGATTTTTAAGACAATGAAACAATAAAAAGATATTTTTCTTGAGAACTAGTAAACTAGTTAAATTTCTAAGATTGATAAGAAACTCCAGTGAAATCATAAGTTAACTCTATTAAATTGTAAAGAAAGCATAACTATAAATCCAGAGAGAATTAAACAAAATCTTAAGAATTATATAAGCATTTATGATCAAAATTCTTAAGTTTATGATCAAAATGGAGTGTATACATCTAGGGGAAAATACAATAGACAAAACTGATTTGATAAGAAATAGAAAATATAAATATACTTCAAAGCCATTAAATAAATTTAGTCAGTAATAATATATGTATTTTCAGTAAAGCAACTTTTCCCGTTGGTCTTATAATTGTTTAATTAAAACATCCAGGAACACGTATCCCCTATATTATATTACAAATAATAAAAATGGGAAACAATGCTATAACTTATTTTATGAGTCTAGTTCAGTTTATTTCAAAACTAAACCAAGATAATCTGAGACAGGAAGACAGTAGGGGATTAGCATTTATGAAAATGAGGAAAAAAGTTCAATTTTAGCAGAGAAAATTAGCAAAGTAATCAAAAAACATGTTATGACAAACTAGGATTTAGTATTAGAAGATAATTTCAACTATAAATTCATTACTAGATTTCACTTACTGCTAACATTAAACACAAATACATGATGAAAGGGATTCTTACATGAATAAATTCACAAGGACAGGACTCAAAGGAGAGACAGTGGCACATCACGGAAGGGAGAGACGTAAAGGTTGAACACAAACGCCTACGAAGCTGAACCTGAGCCAGAAGAAAGGAGATCAACAAAGCTACAGAATATGGACTATAGAAATTCCAAAGTGAAAGTGAAAGTCACTCCCTGCCTGACTCTTTGTGACCCCACAGACTATACAGTCCATGGAATTCACCAGGCCAGAATACTGGAGTGGGTAGCTTTTCCCTTCTCCAGGGGAATCTTCCCAACACAGGGACTGAACCCAGGTCTCCTGCATTGCAGGCAGATTCTTGACCAGCTGAGCTACCAGGGAAGCACATAGAAGTTCCAAAGGGCTCAGCAATTGACAGCACAGTGCAGGCCTGGTAGTGGGTTTGGAGGGTAACCTGGAAACAACTTGATTATTTGAAAGTCTTTTGAAGATGCAGTTGAATTCTAAGATCTTTAACCCCAGTTGTGAGAAACTGTCTCCTCTGCCCTCCACTGTCTTGCCAGCAGAAGTCAGAAGATTTCTTCCCTGAAAAGGGCAGGAAGTGCACAATTGAGGGTGGAGTATTGTGTTAAAAACAGAGGAAATAGGGAAAAGCCCATCCAGTTTTTGAAAAGGAGCCCCCAAACTTCAATCTTCATCCTCTCCTTGGGTTGTAGATTTTGAACAGTATTTTATTTTTTAATTCTAGAGAAGAGACTGGAAATATTATTTGAAAAACATTACCAGCCCTAAGAACTCAGTGTTTCTGAAAAGCTTTCTGAAAAGCTACTTGACTCCCTGTGATTAATCTTACAGGCTACAAGCCCCTCCTCCCAGTGGCTCATCTTTCCAATTAGCTTTTTTTTAATTCAACTTGAATTGTGAGCAAAGATCGCACAATACCCAAAGAAAGCTTTCATGTGAAAGAGACAAAAGCAAAGAGGTACAGTAACTGTGACCCTAAACTAACTGATAAAATATTTTATTTTGTCCTCCTGAAGCACCTAATGTCAGATTTCTCCATCAGAATATTAAGATGAATATACATGAACTTCAGACATTAGCTTTTACAGAAAAGTATGAGGCCAACTTCCTTTTTATTTCTTTACAGATAACTTATTTTATCTATTTGGTTTCTTATAAGATTCTTTTCATCTTCATAGAAAAAATCAGAATTTTGTAAAGGTTTTATAGAGAGGAAAAGAAGAAATATCATTGAGTACCTGCTAAAAGGTCTTCAGGAAATTTTTGATAAAGAAGATTATTATGAAGTCTTGAAATATAGTTTTCCTTTTGTTGCCTCTTTAAAATACTTCACTAAATATACATAATTTTTTGAGAGTGTGACATCAGTGTTTAGTTCTTTTTGATGGCATACCATGTCTCTAAGACTGTCCACAAATTGTCTCAGTTATATTTGGGTAACAGGGTAAGTGCCAACCATTTCTTTAAGGTTTCCTTAGAATTGTTAAATCTTTATGGGTATTTTCATGTCTGGGGGCATGAGGAGAAGAATGATAATCTTAATCTGGCATATCAGAAATAGCATTTAACAAGAGATAGTTGCTCATTGTCCTCTGACAAAAACCTGGGGTTCTAAATGGAAGAATTTTAAATCGACAGGAGTGAGACAGAAAGTACCTCCCTAACTTCTTCAGATGTGTAGGATTGTCCTTCAAGAGATGCTTCAGGAATAGGACACAATGATATTTGTTCATGAATTGGTTTATCTTATCCAGTTGTATCAGTTTTATAATTAGTGGAAATTCTTAAAGTTTAAGCTGGCAGTGTCCATTAAATGATGGTATGCATTATTTGTTTTTGTCTACGTCCCTAAAAGTACTTCGATGTAAGTTTAAGAGGCTGTATATGGAGTTTGCCAGTTAAGTACCACTTTAAAGAAGTCGAAGTCGTCATTTAATTGAATAGGCAGTTCCATATTAAACATGCTAAGTTAAACATTTACTCTTAACTAAAACTGACTCTCCAGTGAGAAAAAATGATTTGAAGTATTCATCCATAGAAACTGTTTATTTTTTATCACTATGCCCTGAACTCTGTGTTTGATCCTGCTGCTGCTTGTGGTGCTGCTGCTGCTGCTAAATCGCTTCAGTCGTGTCCGACTCTGTGCGACCCTACAGATGGAAGCCCACCAGGGAATCCCACCTGGGATTCTCCAGGCAAGAACACTGGAGTGGGTTGCCATTTCCTTCTCCAATGCATGAAAGTGAAAAGTGAAAGTGAAGTCGCTCAGTCGTGTCCGACTCTTAGCGACCCCATGGACTGCAGCCTACCAGGCTCCTCCATCCATGGGATTTTCCTAGGGAAATAATCATTAATATGGTATTACTTCACCTCCTAAAGGGAGAACAATCTAATGTGAAGACAGCCATGAAACCATGAAATTCAGTGCAAGTAGAAAGAGCTATGATAATGGTCAGCACAGAGTAGCATCATACACACCAACCTAGGCAATCAGGGAGGATTCTTGGAAGAAATAACCACGGTCAAACACCGATAGAGGGTTCAGAGTAGAACAGAAGGCTCCCACATAATTTTTTTTAGTTTGATGAAAATTTTTTTCCAATTAATTTTTAATGTCTTCATTGAGATGTAATTCATATACCATGCAATTCACTTAAAGTGTACAATGTGTTGGTTTTGGATTTTTTTTGTTGTTGCTGTTTGTATTTAGTTTCTTTTATCATTGCTGTTTCCTTTTTTAATTGGAATATAATTGCTTTTCAATATTGTGCTAATTTCTGCTGTACAAGGAAGTGAATCAATCATATCTATGTATGTATTCCCCTCCCTCTTGGGCGTCCTGCCCACCCCAACCCCACCTAACCCCTTTAGGTCATCACAGAGCCCTGAGCTGAGCTTCCTATGTTATACAGCAGGTTCCCACCAGCTATCTAGTTTACATGGGTATTGATTTTTAATATATTCAAAGACGTGTAGCCATCAGCACAGTTTTAGAACATTTTCACACTTTGGCAAGAAACCCCATACTCTTTAGCCTTTATCCCCTATATTCTCCCCTCTACTTTCAGCCTTATGCCATCATTACTATACTTTCTATCAGTTCAGTTCAGTTCAGTCACTCAGTCGTGTCCAACTCTTTGCAACCTCATGAATCGCAGCATGCCAGGCCTCCCTGTCCATCACCAACTCCTGGAGTTCACTCAGACTCACGTCCATTGAGTCCGTGATGCCATCCAGCCATCTCATCCTCTGTCGTCCCCTTCTCCTCCTGCCCTCGATCCCTCCCAGCATCAGGGTCTTTTCCAATGAGTCAACTCTTCACATGAGGTGGCCAAAATACTAGAGCTTCAGCTTTAGCATCATTCCTTCCAAAGAAATCCTAGGGTTGATCTCCTTCAGAATGGACTGGTTGGATCTCCTTGCAGTCCAAGGGACTCTCAAGAGTCTCCTCTAACACCATAGTTCAAAAGCATCAATTCTTCGGTGCTCAGCCTTCTTCACAGTCCAACTCTCACATCCATTCATGACCACAGGAAAAACCATAGCCTTGACTAGATGGACCTTTGTTGGCAAAGTAATGTCTCTGCTTTTGAATATGCTATCTAGGTTGGTCATAACTTTTCTTCCTATAGATTTCTTTATTTTGTACTTTCAAATGAGTGAAATCATATAGTATGTAGTCTTTGTTACTGGCTGCTTCCACTTTGCATAATGTTTTCACTAAACATGGAATTACCATATGACCCAGCAATTTTAATCCTAGGTTTATATGCAAGAGAAATGAAAACATATGTTCACATAAAAATGTGTATTTGAATGTTTATGGCAGCATTATTCAAAACAACCCAAAAAAGTGGAAACATACCAAGTGTTTATTAATGAATGAATGAATGGGTAAACAAAATGCAGTGCACATTTACAGTGGAATGTTACTCAGTCATAAAAAGGAATAACCCACGTCCATGCTTCTATACCTGTGTTCTACGACAGCGAGGATGAGGGATCTAAAACAAATTAGGACTGCAACATCACCAATTCCTATTAACCTGAATTGCATTGTCCACAAGGCATATTCTCTCAGTCTCCGTCTAAAATCTTCTTCCAAGTCTCTAAGATCATAGGCTTTCTGAGAAAACTGAAGGCTATGCAACTTGGTTTGACTCAGATTATTTTGTCATTCAGAAATTTACCAGATTGAAGAGAAATATCAGAAAAAAAACTGAAAAGAAAGGTTAAAGGAGAGAAATAAGCAACTCTAAAAGACAGCAACATTTGATATAATAGAAGAAAGGAAGAAGTCTCTTTGTTTGAACTTGCTGAACACCAATCCTCCCCCCTAGATTGGGAGAGCCACTGTGAGGATCACTGGAGAAGGTCATGGAGAGGACTAGACCGTTGACTGACCCTTGAGCCAGCCCCAGGGAATCAGAGGGTCCTCACCCCTCCCCTGTCCTTGGAATGCACATCTGTCCACCATTCCCACAATAGGAGCCATTTTCAAGGATGTGACTCCGAGAGAACACTGTGTTTTTAAGACCTTCTGAATGGTATATGTGATTAATTATCCACAATAAGGCCTCTATATAAACTTATGTATGTATATGAGAAGCTGTCATGTAGGTATGGAAATGTACTCATCTCAGACTCACCAAGGCAAACTTCATATGTAAGTTTCTTTGCTTAATAAAAGACTCCTACTATTCTGAAGTGGTCTGCCTCTTTCTTTGGGATCTCTTTGACCCCAAGGTACAGGTCCCAATATGCAAACTAAAAGAGATACAGAAAAAAGAATAAATACATCAGTCAGTGCAGTGTTAACAACAACAAATTCCCCCTTCTTGTTCAATTGTCTGCTTCAATTTTCAAGCTTTTCAAAGTTTACCTTACGGACGTAACAGAAGCAGAAGATATTAAGAAGAGTTGGCAAGAATACACAGAAGAAGTGTACAAAAAAGATCTTCACGACCAAGATAATCACGATGGTGTGATTACTCATCTAGAGCCAGACATCTTGGAATGTGAAGTCAAGTGGGCCTTAGAAAGCATCACTACGAACAAAGCTAGTGGAGGTGATGGCATTCCAGTTGAGCTATTTCAAATCCTGAAAGATGATGCTGTGAAAGTGCTACACTCAATATGCCAGCAAATTTGGAAGTCAGCAGTGGCCATAGGACTGGAAAAGGTCAGTTTTCATTCCAATCTCAAAGAAAGGTTGGTCACGTATGGATGTGAGAGTTGGACTGTGAAGAAGGCTGAGCGCAGAAGAATTGATGCTTTTGAACTGTGGTGTTGGAGAAGACTCTTGAGAGTCCCTTGGACTGCAAGGAGATCCAACCAGTCCATTCTGAAGGAAATCAGCCCTGGGATTTCTTTGGAAGGAATGATGCTAAAGCTGAAACTCCAGTACTTTGGCCACCTCATGCGAAGAGTTGACTCATTGGAAAAGACTCTGATGCTGGGAGGGATTGGAGGCAGGAGGAGAAGGGGATGAGCGAGGATGAGATGGCTGGATGGCATCACTGACTCGATGGACGTGAGTCTGAGTGAACTCCAGGAGTTGATGATGGACAGGGAGGCCTGGCGTGCTGCGATTCATGAGGTTGCAAAGAGTTGGACACGACTGAGCGACTGAACTGAACTGATGTCTTTCTTGGTGCCACAGTACAGATAATTGCTACTATGATGCCATCAGTATTACAGTAGATCGTTTTTGGCACACGATCCAGAGTTGAATTTTGTCTCACTTGGTGTCTTTCTCTCTTGGGCTCTGTCCTCTCTCTCCCTTTCTCCCTTCACACCTTTTGTGCCCTTTGTCTTTCTGTGTAGTCTCTCTGTCTCTCTCTCTCCCTCTCCCTCTCAGAAATGTTTATGCTATTGAAGTTAAAAGAATTCCTTAAGATTTTGGTGTCCATTTTCTAAAGCTTAGTGACACATTTCTTATTCATCTGAATCTCAGTTTTATGTACCAATTTTTTGAAGCATAGGTTCTTGTGTGTGTGTGTGGTGGGGGGAAATAAAGGAACTTAAAGATGATGTGTTAATAATTCCATTCATTCTCTAGAGCAGGAAAATAATGAGGAAAAGAGATGTAATAAAATAGTCAAAATTACAGTCAGATAGTAGCAGAACAAGGAATAGAATCAAGTTTTCTTAACCCTTTTTTAATGCCCTTTAAACCCTTCATCCCTACCTGTTATGAGAAACTTGAAAGAATTCAAGATATGAAGCCTTTGAAAACTGTCTGTCTACCGTATCTATAAACCAAAAGCAGGTTTCCCTTGTGTGTTTTCTTACGAGGCCCCTTCAGAGCCCTTTCCACTGTGAGACTTTTCTCCCACTCCCGTTTATTCTTCCCTGAACCATTAATGATGATTAACTCGGCGAGACTGCTATTCATGCAGTATTTTACCTATTCCCAGACACCTCGCTACTGACCACCAAAGGCTGGTCTGGTAACAATCTGATTCCATGCACAGTAGCTTTCACATTGCCATTCCCAACAAGTTTGTGAGACTTGGATTCAATCCAGAGTATAATTTTAGCATGATAAAAAAATATAGCACTATTGAAAACCAAGATCTTCCAATACTTTCTTAGTTCCTACCTTTTCACTGGTGCTTACTGTGAAATTCTGTTCAAATCAATATTTATTTATTGGATAAAGGTATCTGCTAGATGCTTTGGAGAATAAGAAGCATATTGAAGAGGTACTTCATGAGAAGAAAGAGGAAGTAAAAGCCTCTTTCAACCTAGTAGAAAAAAATAACTTCACCTTAGTTCAGAAATGTACCTGAATGCAGTATCTGAATACAGACCTGACTGCAGGAGAATCACCTGCAAACTCTGGCAAAATGAGGATTCCCAGGCTCCACTGTTAAAAATTTTCATTCAAGAGAACCAGGCTGAAGTCAGGAAACTTTAATTTTGAAGTTAAGATTAAAGTTTTAACGTCCCCAGAAGATGCTAATATGAAGCCAGATTTGATTAAGCTCAACAATATTTTGCAGTTTGGGGCATACAAATTTTGCACATCATTGCACATATTCTGTTGAATTTATCCATCAGTATTTTATGCATTTTGATACAATTGTAACTGGTACTATTTATCTAATTTCATTTTTTTTTCAAATAGTCATTGCTACTATATATATTTTCAACAAATAACTTGGTGTCTCTTTGAGATTTTCTGTATATTCAATCATATCATTTGTGGAAAAAGCAATAGCTTTTATGTCTTCCTTTCCAATCTGTGTTTTTATCTCCTTCACTTGCTGTACTGATTAAACCTCATATTCTTGGGATAAATTCCACTTAATGTATTTTACTATTTATAGGTTACTGTGTTGATATATATTTTTAGGAATCTTTGTATCCTTGTTATATAAATATGATAGTAGAGTTCATGGGTTAAATGTTATAGAATAAGAATAACAAGTATACTTACACATATATATGGAATTTAGAATGATGGTAATGATAAACCTGTACGCAAGACAGCAAAAGAGACACAGATGTATAGAACGGCCTTTTGGACTCTGTAGGAGAGGGAGAGGGTGGGATGGGTTGGCAGAGTGGCAGTGTAACATGTGTGATATCATAAGTGAAACGAATCGCCAGTCCAGGTTTGATGCAGGATGCAGGATGCTTGGG
>SJXQ01002905.1:51416-79304 GCA_006408695.1 Aepyceros melampus
GGGGCGGTGGGGGTCGGGATTGGGAGTTCATGTACACTCGTGGCTGATCCATGTCGATGTGTAGCAAAATGAATACAGTATTGTAAAGCAAAACAAACTAAAAAAATAAAAATTAATTAAAAAAAAAAGAATAACAAGTTCTAGGCTAAATTCTGGCTGAGAATATGGGATCTTATTCGTTCTAAGCCATCACTGTTCATCTAAACAATATTAATATAAATCTCTTGCTTTTATCATATATGTACACTTTAATATTTCTCTCATAAGCATTATTTCATAAGATTTTCAAAATAACCCTGTGGAGGAATATTTTTTCATTTTTTCAGATAAATTAGCTGAAATCTGAGAAAAGGTGATATAAGCTCAAGTGTTTATAATTTATTAGTTTCATTAGTAATTAGGGGACTGCACTCTAATATAGCTAGTATTTGGAATATAACATTTCTAAATTTGAATCAGTGTTAACATTCACCCTATGTTCTTAACTAACACTTTGGCTTGTTAATTACGATTGCTGCTGGCTATAAAGTATTGGAAATTCTTAATGTCTCTATAGAACTAAAATTTACATGTTGTGATCATAATAGATTTTCACTTTTTGTGTTTTCTCCGTGTTTTCCAAATACATTTTAAAGAATATTAAAGAAACAAGAGATCAGTCCTGAGTGTTCATTGGAAGGACTGATGTTGAAGCTGAAACTCCAATACTTTGGCCACATGATGTGAAGAACTGACTCATTTGAAAAGACCCTGATGCTGGGAAAGATTGAAGGCAGGAGGAGAAGGGGACGACAGAGGATGAGATGGTTGGATGGCATCACCGACTCAATGGACATGAGTTTGAGTAAACTCTGGGCATTGGTAATGGACAGTCCGTGTTTTCCAAATACATTTTAAAGAATATTAAAGAAACAAGAGATCAGTCCTGAGTGTTCATTGGAAGGACTGATGTTGAAGCTGAAACTCCAATACTTTGGCCACATGATGTGAAGAACTGACTCATTTGAAAAGACCCTGATGCTGGGAAAGATTGAAGGCAGGAGGAGAAGGGGACGACAGAGGATGAGATGGTTGGATGGCATCACCGACTCAATGGACATGAGTTTGAGTAAACTCTGGGCATTGGTAATGGACAGGGAGACCTGGCTGCTGCAGTCCATGTGGTTGCAAAGAGTCGAAGAAGACTGAGCAACTGAACTGAACTGAGCTGGAGTGAGTCTTGGAAAGATGAAGGGAGGCCATTGGAAAAGTTAAGATTGCAAATCTTTGCTCTTAATCCTTTGCATTATATGGATTTCCATAATAATGAGACAATGAAAGAATTGGAGAGGGGGATTCTGGTGGTATTCTTTAGATATTTTAACATACAAAATCTTTGTACTTGAATCTCCTGGATTGCAGACAGATTCTTTACCACCTGAGCCACCAGGGAAGCCCTTGTAAAATCCCCTCTTTCTCAATTAGGCTTAGCCTAATTAAGCAAGGCCACATATCAGGAAAACTCCCTAAGATCTGCCAGGCAAATCACTTTCATCTCTTTCTAGATTATTTTCCCATTTTAGAATGTCCCCTTCCCCTCAAAAGGGCTATATCTACTAAAAAAGGGAACCAATGGAGTCAATACTTGTAACAGAACACTCTTGGTTCCTAGTTAGTGGAAAAAACAGGTGATTATTTCTGTAACCACTCTAGGGTCACTATAGGCATCAATATTCTTATGAATCAACTTTAATTCTTCATCTTATTTTTAGTAAAGCCTCATCAGGTGAAAGAAGTAAGCACTGAAATGGAAGCTTCTGAAGATTTCAGAATGAAATCTCTGAGAGTTTAAAGACTGATGTGCCCCAAATCTGTCAGAGAGGACCCTGTGTATGTTTTTTTTCCCTCATTTACTGTGATGCTCTCCTAAGTACTTCCCTGGTGGCTCAGAGGTTAAAGCGTCTGCCTCCAATGCGGGAGACCTGGGTTCGATCCCTAGGTCGGGAAGATCCCCTGGAGAAGGAAATGGCAACCCACTCCAGTATTCTTGCTTGGAGAATCTCATGGACTGAGGAGCCTGGTGGGCTGCAGTCCATGGGGTCACAAAGAGTTGGACACGACTGAGTGACTTTACTTACTTACTTACTTACTGTGATGCTCTTAGTCACACTGCTTTCCAAACTTCTATTCAGCATGCTATAGCGGTAGGCACTGGAGCAATGAGAAATAAATTTTGCAATATTTATAGTTAACTCCTAGCTTCCTGATTTTCTCCCTCCCTGACCATGAAACTTCAAGAGCCCACTTATCTTCTACAGATCAGATTGACATTGAGTAAGGTGTATCCAGAGTTTGAGCCTGAATATTTTATGACAGATAATAAATCACCTTGAATAATTACTGTATTTGAGAAGGTGTCAAAATCACTTTTATAACAAGTTGATGACAGGGATTAATTTTCCCCTGAGATGATAACTTTCACACTCACACCAATTTTGGAATGGTTACTGAACTAATGATCCAATTCCAATCAAATGCCTATGATTATTTCTTGCCATCTGATTTGTGATCATGAAGAAGGCAGAGTGCTGAAAGCACTGATGTTGTGATTTTTTTTGTATCTTTTAATACATAGAGTAAGCATTCTTATTAATCTCCTAAGTACTTCCTGAAGGAGTCTTCTGGGCCTAGAAAAGAAAGCAACAGTCTCAAAGGCCCTTGCTGAATCATCCAACTCGGAGAAAACAAAATAGAAAAATAAATGACCCAATCAAAAAATGGGCCAAAGAACTAAATAGACATTTCTCCAAAGAAGACATAAGAATGGCTAACAAACACATGAAAAGATGCTCAACATCACTCATTATCAGAGAAATGCAAATCAAAACCACAATGAGGTACCATTTCACACCAGTCAGAATGGCTGCAATCCAAAAGGCAGCAAGCAATAAATGCTGGAGAGGGTGTGGAGAAAAGGGAACCCTCTTACACTGTTGGTGGGAATGCAAATTAGTACAGCCACTATGGAAAACAGTGTGGAGATTCCTTTAAAAATTGCAAATAGAACTGCCTTATGATCCAGCGATCCCACTGCTGGGCATACACACCGAGGAAACCAGAATTGAAAGAGACATGTGTACCCCAATGTTCATTGCAGCACTGTTTATAATAGCCAGGACATGGAAGCAACCTAGATGTCCATCAGCAGATGAATGGATAAGAAAGCTGTGGTACATATACACAATGGAGTATTACTCAGCTATTAAAAAGAATACATTTGAATCAGTTCTAATGAGGTGGATGACGCTGGAGCCGATTATACAGAGTGAAGTAAGCCAGAAAGAAAAACACCAATACAGTATACTTACACTATATATGGAATTTAGAAAGATGGTAATGATAAACCTATACACAAGACAGCAAAAGAGACACAGATGTATAGAACAGCCTTTTGGACTCTGTGGGAGAGGGAGAGGGTGGGATGATTTGGGAGAGTAGCAGTGTAACATGTATGATATCATAAGTGAAACAAATCGCTGGTCTAGGTTCGATGCAGGATGCAGGATGCTTGGGACTGATGCACGGGGATAATCCAGAGAGAAGGTGTGGGGCGGGAGGGGGGAGGTGGGGGTCGGGATTGGGAGTTCATGTACACTCATGGCTGATTCATGTCAATGTATAGCAAAATGAATACAGTATTGTAAAGCAAAACAAACTAAAGAATAAAAATTTATTAAAAAATAAAAGAACTTTAGGTCCCGCCCTGATGCTCCAGGCCGGTTGCATCTATCTGGGACTTATCACCCCCTGTCTGGAAACCTTCCACCCCCTACACTTGCTCAGAAGATATATCACCCCCTGCCCAACTACAAATGCCATCTCAACTAAAAAATACCCCAAACATCCCTCCTGATTAACGTTCCCTTATTGCTTCCACAAGCCTCCCTACAAATATGGAGCCTCCCTGATCCCTCTCTGCACTCAGCCTGGTTGTTAGGCCAACTGTCTCCCATTCTTGCCTGAATAAAGGTAACCTACTTCTGTTGAGGTCATCTTTCCTCTTTCTGCCTTGGCCTGAACTATAGCTTCCACTTCCTCCCTATCTTTTTCTACTCAAAATCCAGTAAGCTTCATTAATAATGTTTTCTCCTAGATTCCCAGAGTGACATCATTAGGGAAAAAAAATCACAGTTCTGTGACTCTCTAGTCAAATACAAATTAAATTTATTTAACTTCAACTGGACCTTGAGTGCACCTTTTCATCTTTCCTACAAATACTTTAAACACACACACACACACACACACACACACACACACACTTCTTGGCAGAGGACCTGATCTTACCTTAGGTAGAAATTTTCTCCCTTTTTCAGGGGAAAAAGCGTTTGTCCCTTCTTTCCATTATTTTATTTCTTTTTTTCTTCTTTTTTCAATGTTTATTTGATTGTGTTGGGTCTTGGTTGTGGCACGCGAGATTGTTGTGTTACATGGGATCTTTCCTGTGGTGCAGAGACTCTCTAGTTGTGGGCTTAGTAGTTACAGTATGAGAGCTTAGTTGCTCCACAACATGTAGGACATGAAGGATCTTAGTTCCTTGACTAGGGATCAAATCTGCATCCTCCACATTCCAAGGCAGATTCTTAACCACTGGACCACCAAGGAAGTCCCATTCCATCTTTTCATTTCTCTTGCACCACGCACTTTTGCTCTTTTGAACCTCTTCTCAAGTCCTGCCCACATGCCCATATTGTACGCTGTGACAGTCTTTGACTTCTGCCCTGAACTCATCAAATCTTTCTTCCTAGCTTGATGAGTTTCAAAGAAAAACTTTCTCTTGACTCTCTCAGAATGTTTTTTCCCTGCCTTCACTTCACTGCCTACTTCCCTTCATCTTCTAGTCTGACGACAGTTTCCTTCACAGGTCAGTGGCAGATCCCTAGAGCTTCAGCGATGAGTTGCCTTTAGTTCTTATTCTTTGATGGCTCTCTGCACACTGATTCTGTTATCTTCCTCCTCTCTACTGAAAATCTCCCCACTTTGGTTATCCATAGTTTCTTCCTTCCCTGATCATTCTACCTGCTCCTTCACTTGCTTTTCTTCCTATTATTGTCACTTATGAATAGATTTCTCAAGGTTCGATTCTCAATCTCTTCCTTTAATATACTTATTTCTTTCCCTGGGAGGATATCTTAACTTGAAGGAAGGTGAAGGTGAAATCACTCAGTTGTGTCTGACTCTCATGACCTCATGGACTGTAGCCTACCAGGCTTCTCCATCCATGGGATTCTCCAGGCAAGAATACTGGAGTGGGTTACCATTTCCTTCTCCAGGGGATCTTCCTGACCCAGGGATCAAACCCGGGTCTCCTGCATTGGAGGCAGATGCTTTAATCTCTGAGCCACCAGGGAAGCCTATCTTAACTTGAATAGTTTTAAATATTCTTTAAAAAAGTATTTCCAAATCTATAACTCCTAAATTGTTTCTCTTGTATTTTAACTTCCTAAGCAGAAAAATCTAGGAGCTACTTGTAAATTTTTTTTTATCTTTCCAATTAGACCAATAAACCATGAAGGGGAGCAGAACTTGCCACCCCCAAAATATGCCTCTGTGCACAAAGATTGCCTTAAGCTGGTTATTATTATTATTATTTTGAAATAGATACAGAAAAGCTCTGAAAACCAAGTAGCTGTTATCCTTTTGTAAAAGACACATATTGTAAGGGAAATCTCCATCTGAAGGACGACTGTGTCTGGAGGGAGGAGGGTGACAAATTATCTAGAAACTCTTATTCATGATGATAGTAAAGAGAAGGAATTAAACCTACATTAGCAACCATACCCTTGTTAACTGGATTTTCCTGACAGCCCTCCATAACTCACCCTTCCTGACCCCTCAAAATCTTTTTTTGTATTTAACTGGAGATTGTGTTTAAGGTGGTGACTTGGGTCATTTCATACTGTTCATGGGGTTCTCAAGGCAAGAACACTGAAGTGGTTTGCCATTCCCTTCTGCAGTGGACCACGTTTTATCAGAACTCTCCACCATGACCCATCTGTCTTAGGTGGTCCTACATGGCGTGGCTCATAGTTTCACTGAGTTAGAAAAGACTGTGGCCCATGTGATCAGATTGGTTAGTTTTCTGTGATTGTGGTTTTAAGTCTGTCTGCCCTCTGATGGAGAAGGATAAGAAGCTTATGGAAACTTCCTGATGGGAGAGAATTTGGCCACCTGATGTGAAGAACTGACTCATTGGAAAAGACCCTGATGCTGGGAAAGATTGAAGACAGGAGGAGAAGGGGATGACAGAGGATGAGATGGCTGAATGGCATCACCGACTCAATGGACATGAGTTTGAGTAAACTCCAGGAGTTGATGATGGACTGGGAAGCCTGGAGTGCTGCAGTCCATGGGGTCACAGAGTCAGACACGACTGGTGACTGAACTGAACAGAACTGAACTGGGCCATTTCAGTTACTCAGTTTTCCTGGGTATCTCTCACACATATAGGAGGTATTCATGTTATTAAACCACTGCTCTTTTTCTTTTTTCCTGCTAATCTTTGTATTCTGGGGAGCCGGGGAAGAAATTGTCTTATCTAAGAACTAGAAGGAAGGCTACTTTTCCTCTCTTACAACATCTAATCAAGACCTACCTCAAAAATACTACTCCTTGACTCATTTCCTTCATCCTGAGTGCACTGCTTCCTATTTAAAAAGTCATCATTTCTTGTCTGGATATGTGAAACCATCACCCAACTCTTCTCCACACATTTACTTTCTGATCCTTCATCTGTTTCTCTAGCCAATACTTTGCTAGAGTATTCTCTCTAAAAATAGGCCTAAACCTGTCTTTTTACTTGTAGAGTTTTGGCAGTGGCTCTTCAAAGTATGGTCCAGCAAACAAATGTAAGGTTTATTTCTCTTTTATTTATTATCATAATGTGATAAATCAGTGCCTGCTTATTTTGTCATTTCTCCAATGGGAAAAAAATGAAAATTGACAGATACAAGCCTGAGGTTGCTCTGAGATCTGAAAATAGATCAGAAAATATAATTGATCTTGGGTGGTCTCAGCCTGAAGTCAGTTGGAATGGGGGTTGGGTTCCCAGCCAGAGATTGAGATTGGATCTAGGCAGTGAGAACACCAGATCCTAGACACTAGACCAGTGGTCAGTGTCAAGGGCCCTGGCTCTTTGACTTTGCAGAAAATAATTCCCACAAAGACAAAGGGTAGTACATAAGTAAAGTATTTATTCATGTACGGATGTGAGAGTTGGACTGTGAAGACAGCTGAGCACCAAAGAATTAATGCTTTTAAACTGTGGTGTTGGAGAAGACTCTTGAGAGTCCCTTGGACTGCAAGGAGATCCAACCAGTCCATTCTGAAGGAGATCAACCCTGGGATTTCTTTGGAAGGAATGATGCTAAAGCTGAAACTCCAGTACTTTGGCCACCTTGTATTGTAAAGCAAAACAAACTAAAAAAATAAAATTTAATTAAAAAAAAAAAAACCTTTTGGGCCTTCAAAAAAAAAAAAAAAGACTCTGATGCTGGGAGGGATTGGGGGCAGGAGGAGAAGGGATGACAGAGGATGGGATGGCTGGATGGCATCACCAGCTCGGTGGACGTGAGTCTGAGTGAACTCTGGGAGTTGGTGATGGGCAGGGAGGCCTGGCGTGCTGCAATTCATGGGGTCACGGAGAGTCGACATGACTGAGCGACTGAACTGAACTGAACTGAAGAGGAAAAAAGTACAGTGCATGTGGCTAGACACTTGGGCAGATTCAGGGAGAGAGAGTCACTGAGTCATGCCCTCATGGCAGTTTAGATTGCTTTTGTGGGGTATTTGTTCCGGGTTTCTTTGGTGCATCATTTTGGTTTGCCTGGTCGACAGTCCACGTTTAGTGCACCTCAGGACCACTCGTGTGTACACACGCATCTCTCAGCCAAGAAGGAGTTTACCAAAAAGGCATACGGGTAGAGAGAGTCCGTTGACATAGCTTCCTCTTTGACCTCCAAGGAGACTTTTCTGCACGTGTGTGGTCAGGGAGGTCTCCTGACTTCAAGAACAAGAAATATGTGGTCTGCACAGGGCCCAGGCTTCTCTCTTAATTGTCCTGCTATTCTTGTCTTAGATTTTGGTCTATAGGGAATGAATCTCCAGTTGTTTTACTGAGGTGCCCACCTACTTCCTGCCTCACGATTATAATACAGATTTCAATTTTTTTTTTTGTCTAACATGCTGATCAGTTATACTTATTCAAACTTAGACAGCTTCTAAATAAATAAACACATGCAAAAAAAATGAGTAAATCCCATTGGTATTTGTCATGACATTATAAGTGGGTTACTTATTAAATAAGAAGCAGTAATCATTTTAAAAAATGGATGTCTATCCAGCTGGATATCAAAATCACCTAGGAAGTTTGTTTTCTTACTGTTGATACATAAGCCTCACCAGAATCTTCAGAGGTGGGGAGTGTGCATGTGTACACACACACACACGCACACACACACACACACACACACAGGTATTTTAAGACTCCCAGTTGATTCTAATCACAGACAAGGTTGAGAATCAACAGTATCCTTTGTGGGTTAAAGTGATTCTTCCACCAGTAGTAATATTACCAAATGCAAGTTCCTTTGTCCGATGCCCAATGAGGCCAAACAAATCAAATGCTGGAATGTAGAGCAAAGAAAGGTTTATTAAAAGGCCAAGCAAAGAAATGGGTGGCTCAAACTCCCAATAGTTTGGGGAGAAAAGTTTTTAGAGGATAAATTTGGGATGAGGAGTTCAGAGTGTGTAATTTTCTTCAGATTGGTGGTGAGGTAGGAGGACCGCTCTAGAAATCTTGTGCTCAGCTTGAAGTTACCCTCCTCCACCTGGGTGGGGGCCTTAGTTCAGCAGAAGAACTCACAATGTTTTGTATGCATATTTTGTCAGAAGGAACCAGGACTTTGCACCATTGTGACACTATTGTTTCTTGACTGCTCCTCTTTTGTGTCTTCATTCCCTCACTTCCTTGATTAGCACCTGTTTGTATCTGCCCTTTGGAACTCAGAGAAGGTCTAGGAGGCTGAGTCAAGACTGTGTGTGCATGTTAAGTCACTCAGTCCTGCCCAACTCTTTGCAATCCCATGTATTGTAACCCACCAGACTCCACTATCCATGGATTTTTCCAGGCAAGAATACTGGAATGGGTTGCCATTTCCTACTCAAGGGGAATTTCCTGACCCAGAGATTGTATCTGTGGCTCCTGAATCTCCTGAATTGACAGGCAGATTCTTTACCACCACGCCAGTTTATCCTACAAATAAGAAACGGGGATGTGGATAGAATTTGTAGGAGGCCCCACAGGGTCCTGCTTGGTTTCAGTTACCCTCAGAGCTAGTTAGGCATACAAAATCTGGACTATGGTCTGTGATTCTGTATTTCTGAAGCAATTTCTGAAAGTGGTCAGGGAATGTTACAGCGAAATATATTTCAAATTGAATTATACAAAGTTAAACAGAACTGTTTGTTATTCTTAATATCCAAATATATGAAATGCCTCTTTAAGAAAAGATATGTTGTTTAGAACTAAACAAACTCACTTATTACAGAACACTATTATTTTGTTTTTTGCATTGTTTTTCATAGAGTTTCCTCAGACCAAAATATTCCAAAGAAGACACTTTGTTGTTGTTTGATTGCTAAGTCGTTCACGACTATCTGCGACCCCATGAACTGCAGTATGCCAGGCTTCCTATTCTTCACTATCTCCTGAAGTTTGCTCAAATATATGTCCATTGAGTTGGTGATGCCATCCAATCATTTCATCCTCTGTCGTCCCCTTCTCCTGCCTTCAATCTTTCCCAGCATCAGAGTCTTTGTTCATGAGTCGGTTCTTCGTATCAGGGGGTCAAAGTTTTGGAGCTTCAGCTTCAGCATCAGTCCTTTCAGTGAATATTCAGGGTTGATTCCTTTAGGATTGACAGGTTTGATCCCTTTGCTGTCCCAGGATTTCCAAGAGTCATCTCCAATACCACAATTAGAAAGCATCAATTCTTTGGCACTCAGCCTTCTTTATGGTCCAACTTTCATATCCATACATGACTAATGGAAAAACCATAGCTTTGACTATGGGAATCTTTGTTGGCAAAGTGATGTCTCTGCTTTTGTAGTACACTGTCTAGGTTTATCATAGCTTTTCTTCCAAGGAACAAGCATCTTTTAATTTCATGACTGCAGTTACATCTGCAGTGATTTTGGAGCCCAAGACACTTTAGCAAATATTGGTATAGCAATGCTTCCGATGGAGAACTACTGTACTTTTGATGGTATAGTTATAATGACAGTTATTATTAAAGGCCTGTCCCACATATTTCAGGAGATTTTGCCTCCCTGAACCCTGTTTTCCCCCATATCCTCTGCTTTAGCTCCTCTCTGAAGTACATAGATAATAGGATTCGATCCACATTTCCTGAATTGTTTGGCAGATATGAAGACCTCCCCCTTCCCCACCAAATGGAAGTGTTAACTACTTGATGACCCTGAACACATAGCCCCAGGCCTCCTGGAGCCTAAGGACTGATAAATTTAACCCCTATGACACCACCCTGTTCCCTCATCATCAGTCAGAGAACTGTACATGTTCTATAAGGACAAAGACCCATATAGTCAAAGCTATGGTTTTTCCATTAGTAATGTATGGTTGTGAGAGCTGGCCCTAAAGAAGGCTGAGTGGTGAAGAATTGATGCTTTTGAATTGTGGTGTTGGAGATGACTCTGAGAGTCTCATGGACTGCAAGGAGGTCAAATTAGTCCATTCTAAAGGAAATCAACCCTGAATATTCATTGAAAGGACTGATGTTGAAGCTGAAGCGCCAATACTTTGGCCACCTGATATGAAGAACCAACTCATTGGAAAAGACCTTTATGCTGGAGAAGACTGAGAGCAGGAGGAGAAGGGTATGACAGAGGATGAGATGTTTGGATGGCGTCACCAACTCGATGGACATGAGTTTGAGCAAACTTTGGGAGATAGTGAAGGGCAAGGAAGCCTGGCGTGCTGCAGTTAATGGGGTCAGAAAGAGTTGGACAGGACTTAGAGACTGAACACCAACAGCATGATCTGATCACATTTTCTCTGATATCCTCTCCCTTATCTGGCATTTGAAAACGCTTTGCTGAAACCCTTCAGGGAACTTGATTTTAGAGACGTGTGCCACCTCATCAACTTGCATGATCCTTTCTCTGCTCCGACCTCCTGTGTTTCGGATTGTTTGGCCTCACTGTGCATAGGGCACATGAGCTTGCATTAACATGTTCACTAACATTCAGCAGCACGCCCTAATGATTTTGGTAATTTAAAATATCCCAATAAATTGCCAGTCACTCTCAGGGAAGTGGTATTACCCCAAGTTTAGAGCTATCATATAGCTAGTTGGTCATTAGTCCCAAAGAATAGGGGAGGTTAAGTCCATCAGTTGGGAGTTATTCTCACTGCAAATCTGAGTCTTGTTAGCATTGGTCCATATCTTTCTTGTCTTTGTTTTGATCCATTATGTAAATCATTGATCCCTGCTAGCACCATATCTAGAATTTTGAGTCCTTCAGAGCATTTCTAAAAGCTATAGAGGCTCAGATTTCTCAGAGAGGTTTTGCCCTGTGAAAAGATCACAAAAGTTTACAGCCGATGGGGAACATTACAACAACAATACCAATGGGATTACCTGGGCCTGATCACAGTTATGCTGTGATCACATCATCTTTAGCCATCCATCCTTAACTTCCAAATGTCTACCAGAGTTTTTCTTTCCTAAATCACTAATGAGATTGTGTCATTCTGCTACTTAAAGATACTTTATTGGTTTCTATTTGCTAAAAATAAAAATCTAGATCCTTAGTGTGACATTTAAAAAAGTGACATAATATGTGAATAAGTTGCCTTTTTCGCACATATTCATATACACCCATACAACCACACACTCTCTCTCCCTCTCCACTTCTCTGTCAATTCCAGTGTGCACATGCTCATTTGCTAACTCATGTCTGACTCTGCAACTCCATGGACTGTAACCACCTAGTCCCCTCTGTCTGTGGGATTTTCCAGGCAAGAATACTGGAGTGGGTTGCCCTTTCCTATTCCAAGGGATCTTCCTGACCCATGTATTGAACCTATGTCTCCCATGGTTCCTGCATTGGCAGATGGATTTTTTACCACTGAGCCAATTCCAGTAACTTGAGCCTTTTCTGACTGAATTTTTACTATTTGCCAAATGACATATACTCTACATCTCTAAGCCTTTGCTCCAGTGACTTGGAATGCCTTTTTCAACTTGACGGTCTAATAAAAATCTCATGTAACTTTCAAAGCATCTTTGAAATGTTAAATGTCAGATTGCATCTTCTCTGCAAAAAAAAAAAAAAAACTGCAACACTAATATGGACCAGTCACTTCTTTCTGCTCATGGCTTCAGACTCATACCACTCATGGCAGTGATCCACGTGGAATTATAATACATGGTAGATATTGCTGTGTTGCCAGAAGGTGGACCCATTTCAGGGCCCAAGAGTAAGCTCTTGTCTAACACTCAGAAAAGAAATTTTCTGAGGAGACACATGTACCAACAAAGCAAAGGACTTTATTGGGAAGGGGCACTCTAGCAGAGTATAGCAGCCTAAGGGAACCCAGGAGAACATCTTTGCCACGTGACTCATGGTCAGGTTTTATTGCAATGAGGTTAGTTTTCCAGGTTGTCTCTGTCTCCATCTTCCTTGTCCCCATTTTTGGTCTGACTGAGTCCTTCCTAGTGGTATGTGCATCTCCCGCCAAGATGGATTCCAGCTTGACTATTTCTGAGAGGTTGGCAGGGCATATTATGGGCTGGTGGCCCCTCCTTGCTTGTGGCCTCTCCTGAATTCTCCACGTTAGTTATCCACAGCAGCACAGTGTTTCTTATCGCAACTTGCTGTTGTGAGACAACTCAAACAAGCACTTATTATCATTCATGGCACAAATGGGCAGGCAGTTTAGGTCAGAAGTTCCCCCAAAGTAGAAAATATCTTTTTTTTCTTCCCCTCATTCCAGTCTGGGCTGTTAGAGGAGGGCACTCCTATAGATCACGCGTCCTCTGACATCACGCTGAGATGGCAGCTTCCATCATCTGTGAATGGCCCTACTTGTCCCGCTCAGAAGAGAAAGAGTATTTAACCTACTGTGTGAGACTGACATGTAATGAGCCACACTGTTCTACTAGCTGTTAGGAGTCCTTTGCCTACATATTAGGAAAGACCCTTTGCTTTCCCTTGCATTGCCTGTCTCACAGAGAAGAAGAAAGATCAGTGGAAGAAGGTTCCTCCATGTGGTAACAATCTAGGGTCAGAGTCTTAAAACTGCCTTCTGAAGGAGTAGCCTTAGTCTCTCTCTGTCTCTGCCTGTCTTCGTCTTTGTGTGTGTGTGTGATTCGCATTGCCTCCTCTTTCTCCTTGTCTGTTTTTGTGTATTCTCTGTCTCTATGTCTTCCTCCCTCTTTTCCTTGACTCTTAATTGTGAAAGGCCTGAATTATTTGAAGCTGGTAAAGTGAACTCCTTGCCTTAGTTATGTGTGTGTGTGCATTTGTGTGTGTGCACATGCGCTTGTGTGTGTATGTACCTGCGCAGTCGTGTCTGACCCTTGGATGGTAGCCAGCCGGGTTCATCTGTCCATGAAATTTTTCAGGCAAGATGCCAGGGGCCAGTGTGAGGAACTCCGCCCGTGGCAATGGTCATGAGGAAGGAGGCTTGGCATACGCAAAGGCGTGATCAAGGCTCAGGAAACCCCCTGTTCCCGAGCATCTACCCCCAAAACCAGAGTCTGTTTTATGCTCTCACCTACACCTCTGACTTTACGGGGGGCTCTCCCCCATAACCATTTCTCTCGGAGAAGGAGTTAACTTGCAGCTCCAGTTAATAAAAATTCCTGGGCGTGACAAGAGTGTTTCAGCTTACGAACTCCTCTGAAGGTTATCTAGCCTGCCTGTATAGGTTCGTCCGGCCACATGTGATTGTTTACAGCCTCCCAACAGCGAGAGGCATGAGATGTTTTAGACTTACTAAAGGCAGATTCTTTTGGGAAGTTAGAATTTATTAGTATAGTGGGTTGATTAGGAATTATATTGGTGAAGGGTTTTTCATTTGTTGTGCCAATAATTGCTGCTAATTCCCTGCCCTGGGTGTGACAAGGGTGTCTCAGGTCAAACCTCTCTGCTGGCAAACTAGCTTGTGTGATAAGATTACCCATACTCCTGCCACTAGCACATGATTGTTTACTACCTCTCAACCATAAACAGCACAGAGAGTTTGGGGTATTTTGAAGGTCTTAATTAGCATAGGACTTTTCTCATTGTTGAGTCAATGATTGCCGCCAGGCCTCACGTCCTTAGGCACCTAGGAATATATTAATCAATGTATTTGGAATATAGAAAAAGAAATATAGTTTTTGATGTTAGCAATACTAGACTTTTTGAGTTAATGAATTTTCTCCTTTGTTATAGATCACTGTACTTTGTTATAAATCACTGTATCCTTGCTATGTAAAAATGTAACTTTATCACTATCTTAAGCCTAAATAGATCTTAAGGGGAACATTGGTGAAAGGATTTCACTTGTTGGGCTGATGTTTGCTGTTCAGTCAGTCAGTTCAGTCGCGCAGTCGTGTCCGACTCTTTGCGACCCCATGAATCGCAGCACGCCAGGCCTCCCTGTCCATCACCAACTCCCGGAGTTCACTCAGACTCACATCCATTGAGTCTGTGATGCCATCCAGCCATCTCATCCTCGGTCGTCCCTTTCTCCTCCTGCCCCCAATCCCTCCCAGCATCAGGGTCTTTTCCAATGAGTCAACTCTTCGCTGCTAAATCTTCATATTCCCTGCCCTTATAATGAATGTAACTAGCATATAAGAGAAATAAGTATTAACCTTTAAGATTAATCATGTTAACCTTGGGTTAAATAAATTCCTTTCTTGATTGTAACTCACTACACCCTCACCCTATAGGAATGTAACTTTATTTGGAAGGTGGTGCCTGGTTTAAGAAAAAACACCCTTGGAAAAAATAAGTTTTTTGGTTATCACAAAGAAAGGGTCATAAAGTGTCAGCAGGCCTCATGGCCAGAAGATGATGTAAAACCCCTAAGACCTGTTTTTATGTGAAGCACCTGATTTTTGATAAAGGTCAGGACTGCTGACCCCCGCGTGACTCTGTAATTCATTCCTATGTGTAACAAAAGGTATATAAGCAAACCTGAAAATAAAGAAAAGGGGATCCGTTTCTGGAAAGGCTGATTCCCCCGTGTCTTTCTTTCCCCTTCTGGCTGAATTCCCACCTGGGGAGTGGGTACTCACCAAGCCTGCTAATTATGCCTGGGCTTCTGAGATGGACCGGGGAGGAGTTCTCACGCTGGCCCCCAGCAAATAGTTTCAGTTCTCTTGACTCTGTATTTAGGGGTAGACTGTATTACATCTTTTAATTATCTTAGCAAGGATTTGAGGTAGTAAATTCTTGACATTTGTACATCTAAAGATACTCTTACTATTATATTGTCATTGTTGATGACTTTTTAGCTGGGAATAGATTTTATTGGTTGACAGTTAAATTTTATGAGCTCTGCAGCTGATGAAAAATCTGTGCCTTTCTTTGTAAGTCATCTGAGTTTCTGGTGGTTTGAAATTTCTTACCCTGATAGTTCCGTAGTTTTATTACTGTGAGTCTAAGAGTGTATGATACACTTTTGATCTGAGTACATGTGAATGATGTGAGGATGTTTGGTCCTTTTAATCTTTGTTACTGCCTTGAGGAATTGTGTCCCTATGTTCATACAGTAAAATAGGTCTGTAGTTTCCTCTCCTTGTTTCATGTTAGAGTTATGTTTGTATCATAAAAAGAGTTATGAAGCATTCCCTTCTCTGACTTTCTGAAGTTGGTTTTGATTTTTTATGAATGTTTACAAGAATTTATCAGTGGAACCATCTGAAATTTTGTGTTGATTTAGATTATGAATTCACTATCTTTTTTGGTTTTTGTGTTTGTCAAAGCTTAAATTTTTCATTTTAATTTTTCTGTTGGTTTTCTAGCTATATTTCATTGCTTTTTTTTTTTTTGAGGGGTGTGTAGTGGTTGCTCTCTGGGGATTGCAAAATGCATTTTGGCTTTATCCCAATTTAGTTAGTATTGGTATTGAATCACCTTGAGTGAAACCGAGAATGTTTTCAATAGTATTATTTCAGTTTCCTCCCTCTTACCTGTGGTAGTAGCATCATATGTATTTCATCTAAATAGTTTCTCCTGTAGTGTATTTCCATTTCCTCCTCTTATCCTCAGTATTGCCGTTTGTTAAATTTATATACCTTGTAAACTCATTGGTAGTGCTGTAATGTTGCCATCTTTTATAGAAGCTTAGAAATTATATATATATAAGTCTTACCTTAGAGTCCATAGGGAATTGGTTGTAAGACACCCATGCATACCAGCTCTGCATATACTCAAGTTTCTTATGTAAAGTGATGTGGTGCTTTCATATAATCTGTGCACCTGCTCCCGTATACTTTAAATCATCTCTGGATGACTTATACTTTCTAATAGTGTAATTGCTATGTAAATGGTGACCAGTGTGTTACAGATTCAAGTTTTGCTTTGGGGACTTTCTGAAAGTTTTTCCCTGAATATTTTCAACCCGCTCTTGGCTGGGTAAGTGGATGTGGAGCGTGTGGACGCCGTGCTCACGCAGTGACTTGTCTCTGGCTTAGTTCTCCCTGTGCATTTAAATGACCATCTAGTGTGATTGCCATTCACACAAGAGGACTTTTTTTTTTTTTTTAGCATTTCTTATAGTCACATCTGCTCATGATAAATTGTTTTCTGTTAGAAAATGTCCTTGTTTCACCCACAACTTTAAAGAATAGTTTTGCTGGATACTAGAATTCTTGGTTGACAGGTTTTTTTTGTTTTTGTTTTTGCTTCCCCACCTTCTTTGGCAGTTAGAATATTTGGTTCCAGTGTCTTCAGACTTCCATAGTTTCTTAACGAGAAGTCAGCGTATGTTCTTACCTTTATTGTCTTTGTTTCCCTGCATATAATACGTCGTTTTTCTTTGGCTGATTTCAGGATTTTATCTTTGGCTTTTAGCAGTATGACCAACATGTGTCTTAGTTTTGTCTTTATTCTGTTGAAGGTATGTTGAGCTTCTGGTGGGTATTTCAGGTGTCTTCAGAAATGGTTCTCGTTTCTCTTCTGGGATTCCAGTTAGCCTGTTGCTTCCTGCTGTCACACATGGTGAAGATTCCTCTCATCTTTTGGTCCTGTCTTGCCTTCAGATTCTTCTGTATTCAGGATCGCTATGGATGTTAGAAGAAAGCATCCATTTGCTGTTCAGTCCGTCTGCTGAGTTCATTTCACTGTTTGTCTTGTTGATTTGTCCCTCTGTTCCAAGTCTTTTGAATGTTTGTTGGCGGCTTAAATCCCGAATCCAGGCTCGCTTGGAGCCAGCTTCTCTTGACTGTCTTCTTACCTGCATGTGGGTCGTTCTTTGCTGTGGTTTTGCTTCTCTAGGTGAAAACTGGACATGTTATAGTGACCCTGGACTGTGGCATTCTTCTGAGGATTATTGGAGTTTTATTAGGTTGGTGCAAATACATAATTATGGCTTCAGACCATGAATTTCAAATCATTGTGACTAGGACATGAGTCTGAGTAAACTCTGGGAGATAGTGAAGGATGAGGCGGCCTGGCGTGCTGCAGTCTGTGGTGTCACAAAGTGCTGGACACGAGTGAGCGGCTAAACACATCGTTATCAGGCAAAACAAGAACCATCAGAGTCAACACATTTGCCAGTTAGAAATGAGTTTGTTTATGCCATAGGAACAAAGTAAAAAATCCACGCTTCAGGATTCATTGAAGTCTTGCAAAGCATCTTCTGCATCCTGCTGGTTGTAGAAGCATTTTCCGTGCAAAAAGTTGTCAAGGTGCTTGAAGAGGTGGTTGTTGGTTGGGGAGAGGTCAAATGAGTGTGGTGGATGGCACAACTCTGTAACCCAGGTCGTTCAGCTTCTGAAGCGTTGGTTATATCGAGTGCAGTCGGGCTGTTGGAATGAATGGGGCCGTTTCTGTTGACCAGTGCCCGCTGCAGGCTTTGCAGGTTTTGGTGCATCTCATCAATTTGCTGAGGATACTTCTCGTATGTGATGCTTTTGCAGGGGTTCAGAAATCCTGTCGTGGATTAGCCTGGCAGCAGACCACCAGACAGTGGCCAGGACTTTTTTTGGTGTAAGTTTGGCTTTGGGAAGTGCTTTGGAGCTGGTGCTCAGTCCAGCCGCTAAGCTGGTTGTTGCCAGTTATCCTGTACAATCCACTTTTCATTGCATGTCACAGTCTGATCAATTTGTTGACCAGTTTGTTGTTGTTGCACAGAATAAGAGAAGACGACGCTTCAGAACGATGTTTTTTTTTTTTTCCCCTGGTCAGTCATGAGGCACTCTGGAGAAGGAGATGGCAGCCCGCTCCAGTATTCTTGCCTGAAGGATCCCATGGACAGAGAAGCCTGGTGGCCTGTAGTCCACGGGGTTGCAAAGAGTCAGACACAACTGAGTGACTTAACACACGAGGCTGTCACTTACCGAGCTTTTTCACCTTTCTCGATTCGCTTCAAATGCCCAGGAGCCATAGAATGGTTGATGCTGAGTTCTTGAGCATCTTCCCGTGTAGTTTTAAGATCAGCTTCCACATTCTCTCAGTTGGTCATTGTCAGCTTGCAGTGTCCGGCCGCTACGCTCCTCATCTGCAAGGCTCTCATCTCCTTGCAAAACTTCTTGAACCACCACCGCGTTGTACATTCATTAGCAGTTCCTGGGCCAAATGTGTTGATGTTGTGAGTTGTCTCCACTGCTTTACAACCCATTTTGAACTCAAGAAAAATCACTCGAATTTGCTTTTTGAATAACGTAGTTTCCACAGTTTAAATTTAAACAGCAAGTTAGAAATCGTTAGCAAAAAAAAAAATAAAGCAAGAAATGTGCATTAAATGTGGTTGTTATATATCATTTTAAGAATGTATTCCGATATCAAATGGCAAATTTCAACAAGCAAAAGCCATGATTAATTTTGCAGCAGCCTCATATTACAGCAGTTATTAATAAGTGCTTGGAGTCAAGCTGTGAACTTCGCTTTTCCTTTGATAGGCATTCTACATCTCTGGTCTGTTCTTGCCTTTTTGAGGTCTCTTCATTCTCGCACCCTGGGCCTGTAAGATTTGGAAGTTGGCTTACCATCCAGGTAGAAATGGCCTTGCTGTCTGCATGGTCTTTCTTCTGGAGTTTCCCTGTGTTCTAGTTGCTCTGCCAGCTCTGGGCTTTGTACTTTGATGTCTCAAGCCTTCCACAAGCTGAGCACAGCTGGGACAGAGCATCCCATTCACAGATCTGGCTCCGTACGCCTCTTTAAATGAAGCGCTTTCTTACTGGTCTCTGACTGCTCTTTCCCCAGGCCACGGTGGGTTCCTTTGAGCATATGTAGTTCAGCTGTCAGCCAGAGATTTCAGCATTTTGTGCTCCAGATTTGAGTGTTGCTCCTTCTGCGATTCTGGTGCTGCCTAAAAGCCCTGAATTTCTAATTGCTTTCCCAGCTCTGGACTCTCGTACCTGGCACCTTCAGGTATTAAGGGTCTGGTCTTTTCCCATCACCATTTTTGCAGCCATAACTTTGGGGATTAGGCAGTGTCCTCAAGCCAAGGAAACACATAGTTACCTTTCTTAGACCTTCGGTTCAGTTCAGTCGCTCAGTCGTGTCCGACTCTTTGCGACCCCATGAATCGCAGCATGCCAGGCCTCCCTGTCCACCACCAACTCCCGGAGCTCACTCAGACTCACGTCCATTGAGACCTTAGGGTTGTTATTTTTGAGATTGAACCCTTTCCCTGGCTTCTGGATGAGATGGATCGCTGACTCGATGGACATGCGTTTGAGCAAGCTCCAGGAACGCAGGGAAGCCTGGCGTGCTGCAGTCCGTGGGGTTGCAGAGAGCCAGACACAGCTGAACAACTGAAGGAACTGGCTTCTGTAAGCACTGTCTTTAGGTCAGTTCAGTTCAGTTCAGTTGCTCAGTCGTGTCCGACTCTTTGCGACCCCATGAATCGCAGCACGCCAGGCCTCCCTGTCCATCACCAACTCCCGGAGTTCACTCAGGCTCACGTCCATTGAGTCCGTGATGCCATCCAGCCATCTCACCCTCGGTCGTCCCCTTCTCCTCCTGCCCCCAATCCCTCCCAGCATCAGGGTCTTTTCCAATGAGTCACCTCTTCGCGTAAGGTGGCCAAAGTACTGGAGCTTCAGTTTTAGTATCATTCCTTCCAAAGAAATCCCAGGGTTGATCTCCCTCAGAATGGACTGGTTGGATCTCCTTGCAGTCCAAGGGACTCTCGAGAATCTTCTCCAACACCGCAGTTCAAAAGCATCAATTCTTCAGCGCTCAGCCTTCTTCACAGTCCAACTCTCACATCCATACATGACCACAGGAAAAACCATAGCCTTGACTAGGGGGACCTTAGTCGGCAAAGTAATGTCTCTGCTTTTGAACATACCATCTAGGTTGGTCATAACTTTTCTTCCAAGGAGTAAGCGTCTTTTAATTTCATGGCTGCAGTCACCATCTGCAGTGATTTTGGACCCCCAAAAAACAAAGTCTGACACTGTTTCTACTGTTTCCCCATCTATTTCCCATGAAGTGATGGGGCCAGATGCCATGATCTTCGTTTTCTGAATGTTGAGCTTTAAGCCAACTTTTCCACTCTCCTCTTTCACTTTCAACAAGAGGCTTTTTAGCTCCTCCTCACTTTCTGCCATAAGGGTGGTGTCATCTGCATATCTGAGATTATTGATATTTCTCCCAGCAATCTTGATTCCAGCTTGTGTTTCTTCCAGTCCAGCATTTCTCATGATGTACTCTGCATATAAGTTAAATAAGCAGGGTGACAATATACAGCCTTGACGTACTCCTTTTCCTATTTGGAACCAGTCTGTTGTTCCATGTCCAGTTCTAACTGTTGCTTCCTGACCTGCATACAGATTTCTCAAGAGGCAGGTCAGGTGGTCTGGTATTCCCATCTCTTTCAGAATTTTCCACAGTTTACTGTGATCCACACAGTCAAAGGCTTTGGCATAGTCAATAAAGCAGAAATAGATGTTTTTCTGGAACTCTCTTGCTTTTTCCATGATCCAGCGGATGTTGGCAATTTGATCTCTGGTTCCTCTGCCTTTTCTAAAACCAGCTTGAACATCAGGGAGTTCACGGTTCACATATTGCTGAAGTCTGGCTTGGAGAATTTTGAGCATTACTTTACTAGCATGTGAGATGAGTGCAATTGTGCGGTAGTTGGAGCATTCTTTGGCATTGCCTTTCTTTGGAATTGGGATGAAAACTGACCTTTTCCAGTCCTGTGGCCACTGCTGAGTTTTCCAGATTTGCTGGCAAATTGAGTGCAGCACTTTCACAGCATCATCTTTCAGGATTTGAAACAGCTCAACGGGAATTCCATCACCTCCACTAGCTTTGTTCGTAGTGATGCTTTCTAAGGCCCACTTGACTTCACATTCCAAGATGTCTGGCTCTAGATTAGTCAACACATCATCATGATTATCTGGGTCATGAAGATCTTTTTTGTACAGTTCTTCCGTGTATTCTTGCCACCTGTTCTTAATATCTTCTGCTTCTGTTAGGTCCAGACCATTTCTGTCCTTTATCGAGCCATCTTTGCATGAAATGTTCCCTTGGTATCTCTAATTTTCTTGAAGAGATGTCTAGTCTTTCCCCTTCTGTTCTTTTCCTCTATTTCTTTACATTGATTGCTGAAGAAGGCTTTCTTATCTCTTCTCGCTATTCTTTGGAACTCTGCATTCAGATGCTTATATCTTTCCTTTTCTCCTTTGCTTTTTGCTTCTCTTCTTTTCACAGCTATTTGTAAGGCCTCCCCAGACAGCCATTTTGCCTTTTTGCATTTCTTTTCCATGGGGATGGTCTTGATCCCTGTCTCCTGTACAATGTCACGAACCTCATTCCATAATTCATCAGGTCTTTAGGTAGGTTTTTTAAATTTTTTTTTTCCAGTTCATGTTTCATAACTGTTATCACTGTTCTCATGACCACCTCAGTCCTCCTGCCATTACAGAGAACTGGCTTTTGGTTTGTTTGGAACTATTAGGGAACATTTATCTGTTTCAAGAGCATGTCTTCCTGTGTGCTTTCATTGCTTTGTAGGGTTATTCTTTTTTTTCTTTGTAATATGTTTGTGTGAGATTCAACCACCATCCTTTTTCTGCTGTTCATTTTTATTTAAAAGTAGCCTCTGCACTTCCAGAAGAGGGGCATGGGTCAGGAGAGGGTTTCTCAAGGTGCGGCCCTGAGCTCCCGCTTGTTGGCACCCGGCTTGGTCCTCCTGAGACCCGGCTCCACCCTGCATCCTCGCCTTCAGCTCTCGCCCGGACCTCCTCTGTCCGCTGCCCCAGCCGTCCGCGTCTGCTCAAGTTTTAGCCGGTCCCCGGCGGTTTCCTTCGGTGGAAGGAACTCTGCCTGCTCTGTCTTGAGAACGCCTAGGGCCTAGCCAGCCCGGGCCCCTGAGCCCTGGCCTAGATTCCACGCTCGCTCATGGGTGAGTGTGCAGAGCTTGCCGCCGGCTCCCTGTGGGTGTGCCATGCTCTCCAGGGCCCCTGCTGATGGTGCTGGGGCTCCTCCCTTCACATCCATCCACGCCCTGTGGCTTCCCACCTGCACGATCACAGTCCATTGGAGTCTCGTGGCTCTTTGTGATTTTTCCCTTCTCAGCAGAATTTTTGTGGTTTGGGGTCTTCTGGCTATTCCTGAAGATTTCGATAATTTTTTTAGGGCCTTGGGAAAACTGACACCCTCTCCTTTCCCCATCCTCCCTGAGTTCCTCCTGTCTCGAGAGGAGATGGGGCCTTTGGGTCAGAATTCTTGCCTGTTCTCACACCAGCTCCCTCCTGCGGCGGGGGTAAGGATGACGAGCGTTCCCCGGTCGTCCCTCTGCTGGGGGCGATGGGTGGGATGCCTGGTGTCTCGGCTGTGCCTGTGGGTCTCTGGCCTCACGTCTTGCCTCACAGGCTCCGTCTCTGGGCCTCTGGATCGCCGGGTGTCCGTGGGAGCCTTCAGAGAGGCATTGGCTTGCAGATCGTGTTTATCCTGCTTCATTGTTGGATTTTCATGTTTATGTTCTTAAAGGTTTTCCTACTTGCCCGCTTATGAGTGGTATATTTTAAATTAAGTCAGCTTTGTGTTTCTTTGCTTGTTGAACTAGAAGGACCAGTTAAGGCATTTTGTCCACCATAGTGGCAAAAATGAAAATATCATTTCGTTTGCTGTGACGTGAGTGTCTCGTTACTTAGCATGCCTTCTCTGCTCTCTTAACCTTTCTGATTTTTGAAATACCTTTGTTCTCTGTGCATGTTCTAAGAGTTTGCTATCTTCCCCTTAGGAAGCCAGCGTACATGCCGTAACTTTTGTGAAGCTTGGGTTCTCAGTCACTGAGAGACATAACTGGTGTAGATAAAAGGCAGAGGACAGTGTGGTTAGACTACTCGCCACATCTCAGAGACTCATAGACTATTAGTGAGAAAGGTCTGTGGCCGTCAGCATGCCTGATCCACCCTCTTCCCGTTCTCCCCACAGGGATGCAGCAGCTGAGACTCAGAGAAGCTCTTGTTGAAGTGCAGGGCTCCAGGACCATCCCTGCAAAGCGGGTGGAACTCATGCCCTCTGAGAACAGTTCATGCTGCAGAAAGAGGCCGTGGCCACCCCGTCGGGTCAGCGGTCCGAGGGCCGGAGAGACCCGGTTCTGGTCCCGGACGCTTGCCCTCTGCTCTCCCAGGAGGAAAGGCTAGCTCAGGCTGTCGGGTCGGCTTGGGGTTGCATGTTTTCTTCATGGGTGGTCTTAGCATTGCACTCTCCTCACCCGGCGGACAGCAGAGTAGCCCTCGCTGCGCGCTCTTTCCAGCGTGTTTTGCGGACGTGAGTGACACGCGTCCGCTGCTACAGGGGCAGGAACCCTGAGCCCCTCCCAGTCTCCGTGCCATGCCAGTCGTGGGCATACACTCCATGTGTGTCTTTCAGTGGCAGATTAACCCTTAAGAAGAGTAATTCAGCTTAATGGTTGAGCTGTTTTTTGTAGGTTCATCACTTAAATGAAAGCACACAGTTAGAAAATCCTGCGGAACTCTTGGCCCGTGTAGCCCGAATGGTCCCTGCGTCTCTGTGTCTCTGCCCTGCGTGTCCCGGGTTCTCCCCGCGTGGTCTGCGTTCCCCGTGTTCCTTGTAGTACAACAGGGAGAACACAGGTTTCCTCGACTCCGTCCTAGTCAGTTTCTGCACACCTGACATTGTTTGCACGTTGAGTTCAGCTGTATTTGTTTTGAATCTGATAAAGCAGGGAGGAATTGTTTCTTGAAGCTCCATGGTTAACAATGGCTTTAGCTAGAATAAAGGTTTGAATTATATCTTCACACTAGACAAAAAATTAGGCTAGACTAGATGGTGTTTTGAATGGGAATAATGCCTATATAAACCAAAGTCTATTTCAAGACACTAAGACCTATTAATATGCTAATCAGAGTGAATTTGCTCCCACCCGCCCGACCTGGTGAGTAAATTTTGCTTTTACTTTCAGAAATTTCCGAAACCGAGTATGATAGCTCATGTTCATCCAGCTCTTGGCGGTGAAGGTACCTGGTTGGTTACAGGGGGCAGGAACGTGGTTGCTGTGAACGGCCTGGAAGGCCAGGTCAGGACTTAACCCGGAGCAGGCGCGCTTCGGGTCGGATCCCTGGCTTGTCGGGTCCAGGCCTGGAGACTTTCTCCTAGCTGTCACTGTAGAAGGGCCCTGTCTGCACATTTGTTAATTCTTCTGTAGTTAAGAACGATTTCCTCTGGAAAGATTAATTAGCAGGAATATTCGATAGAAGTGATGCACACGGTAAGCCACGTGAAAAGCTTCTGCATTATGTTGCGTAGATACGACTTCAGATAAAAATAGCAGTTGTTTATTTTTAATAAACTTACTTTAAAAATTTCAGCAGAGATAGAATACTTGATTTAAAATAGTGTTTGTAAGAGTACCTCTGCAGTGGGGGTGGGCCGTCACCCCCAGCTTAAGTTCCCTCCCAGGGGACTCTTCTGGCCAATTACCTAGTGTCTTCTGAGGGCAGAGCAGCCGTCACTGAGCTCCCCCACCCCACCACTGTGATCTGGCCCCTGGGAGAGCCCTAGCATCCAGCAGTGAGACTCTCAGGAGTGGCCTGTAGCGGTTTTTTAAACTAGCTTTTAATGACACTACACTTAGCCACATTGTTCTTAGACAGTAAACGTGAATGTTATCAGTAAGGCAAGTGCCCTCTTTCACCCCGGCTCCTGATCTCCTGTCTTCTCACCCCCACCCACTTCCCACCCCAGCGACCCCCAGATCAGTCTCCTCAGGAGCTTCCAGAACATCTCTGCACCCTCGCTCAGCTCAGTCGTCAGCATCTCGTTGAGCTGGTCAGAGATGTAGAAGCTGCGAGCCTGGGCTCAGAACTTGCCTTCTAACAAGACTCGTAGGCTTTTGTACCATGTGATTTTGTGTGCATACAATGAGCGCAGAAGACACCGCCAGTGCATTTAAAATTTACATCAGTGGTCTACTGTTGTAACTTTCTCCATCCCCAAAACGCCCTTGGAGGCTGAACAGTCTCTGTCTCGGTGTCCGGTGGGTCGTCTCTTGACCTTCCTTGTGCCTCGTCAGATGCCCCGTCACTCCCCACTGGAGGACGTGAGACTGTCTGCAAGCCCTTTGTTTTCTGAGATGCCCAGCGCCACAGCGAACTCTCCGGCTGCTGTGTCTCATGTACACAGGCCGAGGAAATAGCTGGATGGAAGAGTGTGAGCATTTTTAATTTAAAACTGCCCTCCAGAGTGGCTGTGTCAGTTTGACTCTGAGTTTGTTTTGGTGGCCAATTTGCATATTCTTTATTTATAACATTGTTTTAATTACTGCAGCTTTGTGTTTCTGTATCAAGTTTCATATCAAGTCCTATCTTTCTTGCGATTCAGAATTATAATGGCTTAAGTTTCACATTTGTCTTCTATAGGAAATTTAAAATCAGCCTGTCAAGTTTTGTGAAAAGTTCTTTTGGAGTTTCCATGGCAGGAGATTGTACTGAATTTCTAGATTCATATGGATTAGAAGTTGGAGCCTTCTGCTGTTCATGCCTGAGTGTGGGGTCTCTCTCTATTTTAGCTGCAATTCCTTCAGCTAAAGCTTTATAGTTGGTTATATGTGTGTCTATGCATTTATGTACATGTGGGTTGCGTATGGTAGCTTTATTTTCTGTTAGGTTTATTCTTAGGTAATTTTTCTAGCTGTTATGAATGAGAGTTCTTAAAAGATTGGCTTTTCATTGATTGCCAGCCCGTAGGAGAATCACCGGGGTCCTTTTGTGTGTTGATCTTGTGCCTGGTTCTCTTGCTCAACGCTAATTGTTTTAATCATCGGTTAGACCGCCAGGATCTTCTGAGTAATTACAGTTTTATCCATACGTCCCCCTTAGTATTTACACGTGGATTTCACTTTCTCACCCAAAGTGGGCTGAGGGCTCCTGGGCGGTAGGACAGGGGACACCAGCCGTCACCCTCGTCACTCACCAGGAGCAGGTCTAACACACCACCGTCAAGAGAGTGATCGTTTCTGAAAACATCTTGCAGCAGATCTTCTATCCGGGTTTCTTTTTTTTTAATTTGGCTAAGAGGTCTGTCTTAATTGTGTGAACCCATGCGAGCTTTTCCAGCATCTGGTGATAATCTCCTGCTTCACCCGTACTGAGAGCTTCCTTGTGGTTCAGCTGGTAGAGAATCCCACCTGCAATGTGGGAGACCCGGGTTCGATCCCTGGGTTGGGAAGATCCCCTGGAGGAGGGCATGGCCACCTACTCCAGGATTCTTGCCTGGAGAATCCCATGGACAGTGGAGCCTACCGGCAAAGAGTCAGACACAATGGAGCGACCAACACACCCAGTCCTGTACCTGAGGGCAGGGGTGGATGTTCTCACGTGCGTTCCCTGGCCGCTCCTGGGACCACCACGCCCCCTCGGTCACCGTTCTTCTACTGCCCCTGATGGCATTCAGTTTGCTTGCTTGCATGCTCGGCTCTGAAATTGACCCATGCTGTTTTTTTCTCTTTGGGCTATTCTCCTTTGGTTTGGGTATCAATTGTTGTCAGAATGAAATTGTTTCTCGATGTTTTGGTGGAATTCATCTTAAGATCTCCATCTCAGACTCTTGAACAGAAGCTTTAGTGATGTGGCGTTCGTGTTTTTTATTTCTAATGACAATGAGCATTAAACGGTGGGTCTGTACCACATGCACACTATTTTCATTTCCACTTTCAGTTAAAATTATTCTCAGCAAACTTTTGGGAACAAAACGCATTTTCTGAAAATGTCGGAGTAATAAGTTCTCTTAAACTTTGTGTGTAAGCAGCTGTTTTTATATTTAGCAAATTATTATAGAGTTGAAATGATGAGGGAAGAAGCAACCTTTAAGTAAATTAAAGTTGAGCCTCTCAGAAAAGGAAGCTGAACAGCGGCTTGGCCATCCTGTTGAGTTACGTGCACAGCAAGCCCTGGAAGTCAGAGGCGTTGGCGCTGTCGGAAGCTCTGTTGTGGGTCACCGAGGGTTTAGGGTTATCGGAGCAGAGCAGACCTCTCGGGGGTGAGGTCCCTGTGGGCTCCTGTCGGCGCACGGCGTTGGCGTGGACGCGTTGGGAGAAGGGATCCCCTGCGATGATGGGACGTCGCAGGGCTGGCTGTCAGCCCCATGGATCACGACCCATCCTGGTTTTCTCTCTCTGTAGCTCAG
>SJXQ01002905.1:79898-101189 GCA_006408695.1 Aepyceros melampus
GGCCCGTCAGGACCCGTGCTGCACTAGTGCTTGCTGAGATCTCAGTAACAGTCGCAGGTGGAAAGGGGGCCCTCTGTTTTCTCAGCCTCCTGCCTGCCCTTTGAGAGCACGCGTGCACGCCTCTGTGTGTGTGTGTAGCTATACGTATTGGAGAGAGACAGGACTTTTACCCAGATGTTCAGTGTTCTTGGCTTCCCCTGTGGCTCAGCTGGTAAAGAATCTGCCTGCAACGCGGGAGACCTGGGTTCGATCCCTGGGTTGGGAAGATCCCCTGGAGAAGGGAAAGGCTGCCCACTCCAGGATTCTGGCCTGAGAACTCCATGGACTGTATGGTGCCTGGGGTGGCAAAGAGTCAGACACGACCGAGCAGCTCTCACTCTTTGGACTTCCCTGGGGGCTCAGACGGTAAACATCTGTCTACAATGCGGGTGACCCGGGTTCGAGCCCTGGGTCGGGAAGATCCCCTGGAGAAGGAAATGGCAATCCACTCGAGTACTCTTGCCTGGACAATCCCATGGACAGAGGAGCCTGGTAGGCTACAGCTCATGGGGTCACGAAGAGTTGGATGCGACTGAGTGACTTCGCTTCCCAGAGTGCACTCCCTATGAATACGGCTGTGCTGCTCTCTCTTGTGGAGCTGCCGTCGGCCTCCTGTCTGGTTCCTGGTCACAGTGCGTGTCCACCTGCCCTGCCTCTGTGGCAGGCCTCCTGGTTTCTATCCCTAAGTGTGGATATGCGATATAATTTATTTAACTTTTCTTTGCTGACCATTAGGATATTGACCAGTTTTCCAAATAGACTGCTGGGTCCAAAAGTACAGTTGAAAGTCCTGTGCGCCACTGGACCGCCTTCAGACTCGCTCGTTCACAGACACGTCGAATGTCTGTCTTCCTGTACTTGTATTGACACTGCTGCTTATCAGCCTTACGTCTGCTGCTGCTGCTGCTGCTGCTAAGCCGCTTCAGTCGTGTCTGACTCTGCGACCCCATAGACGGCAGCCCGCCAGGCCCCGCCGTCCTGGGATTCTCCAGGCAGGAACGCTGGGGTGGGCCGCCATTGCCTTCTCCGCAGCCTTCTGTCTGATGGACTGAACCGGGTGGACAGTTGTCTTAATAGTGAGACTGGACCTGCTTTTCTTTGGCCATTTTAGTCCTTTTTCTTTTCGAGGCCGTGCTCGCGCTGCTGGTGCCCTCAATCACAGACTCTCCCACTGTGGGCAGCAGTGCTGTGTTGACGGTGCTCTTTCCTCGTCTCCTGCCGGTTGTAACTTTTAAAAATACACATCTTTTGCTCTGCAGAATGTACAATGTTATAAATCAACTATACTTCAGTTCTTAACTTTTGATGTCTCACTTTTAAAAATTTTATTTTTTATTCTAGTTGATTTACAATATTGTGATAGTTGTAGGGATATAGCAAACTGATTCAGTTTTTTATATATGTGTGTATGTGTGTACATTTTCAGATTCTTTACCGTTATAGGTTATTACAAGATACAGAGTATACTTTCCTGTTGTATTTGGTAGGTCCTTGTTGTTTAGCTATGGGGTCGCTGAGGGTCGGACTCGACCGAGCGACTTCACTTTCACTTTTCGCTTTCATGCATTGGAGAAGGAAATGGCACCCCACTCCAGTGTTCTTGCCTGGGGAATCCCGGGGACAGGGGAGCCTGGTGGGCTGTTGTCTGTGGGATCGCACAGTCGGACACGACTGAAGTGACTTAGCAGCAGCAGCAGTGTGTATATGTCAGTACACTCCTAATTTCCCCCTCCACCCCTTCCACAAGTCTGTGTTTTGTAAACTAGTTAATGTGTTCTTACCTCACGTTTGATTGTACTGATCTCATTAATGAGGTCATGTAGATTTTCACTGGTTTATGACTGTCTGCCTCTTTCTCACCTTTTCATCCAGTGAGCTCTGGTTCCTTCATGGGCCAAGTGAAGGTTCAGAAGGATAGCGTGCACAGCAGGGGGCTGAGAATCGTTGTCACAGGGATTCCTGACGTACAAGTGTCCTTGGGGATCTGTGTGTTCTCAAAAAACTTAACAAAGTACGCATTAAAACACACCTTTACCTTTTCCATTAGGTAATCGCTGCCATAGCATAAATTCCCAAACTGAAGTTCTTGATTTTTGCAGTATGAGTACCACCCATACTGTTCACTTTTTCTCTAAATTAGCTTACCTTCTCTTTTAAAAGTAAACTATTACTGCCACAAATGGAATCTCCTTTAGCTTAAACAGTACATTAAAAAATGAGTAACAATATTAGTATGGGGAGGGAAATGCAGTAACTGTAGCAACTTGATTTACAAAAACATATTCCTGAATGTTTGTTGGTGGGAATATAGTTATTTCTCATCAGTCAGTAATAAAGGGACATTTCATGTTCCTTAGCGAGCTGAAATGAGTTTCTGGGTCAGTGACACTACTGATTGATTGATTGTTGGTTGATTAATAATCTGTAATTTTGTGTGAACCACGCAGGGTCAGTTCACATGTTGAGAGTTGAAAGCGGAACAGGTATATTTAACCATCTCACCTGGTAGGGTCGAAGGTCAGGAGCTCCTGGTTCAGGTAATGAATGTGACCTCGGTGTTACGGAGCCAGCAGAAGCAGCCTCTCTCCACAAACCATTGTGAGCGTGTCTGGTCATTCGGCTGCTTTTTCAGACCGTGGCCGGGGTGGGGGTTCCCCTCGCCACGCGTTGCTGCCGTCCAGTGTGGAGAATGAAGCCCTCAAATTTCATGGCCTTCAAGTTCTCATAATCATGGGCAAGATATTTTCATCTTTCAGATGATATCCAGCTCATACAGATAGCAAATCTGTGGCTCCAAAGCTCCACTTTTGTGCTTTTGGGTTGGGGAGGGTCCGTTGATCTCACCATGGGACGCTGGGTGTAAGGATGAAGCTGGAGGGTGTGAAGGAGCCAGAATCCTTGGAGAACGAGAGGGCCTTGACGCTGTGCCTCATCCTGCCTGAGACTGCGTGGGCGTCTCTGCTCACGCGTGCGACGCTCTTTCTGCCGTGGGTATGGCAGGGTCAGCTTGGGAGCGTTGGGGTGAAGTGGCGGCTGGAGCCCTTCCCCATCTGGAGAGAGCAGAGGCAGGAGGATCCAGCGTCTCCTTAATAAATGTTAGCACTGAGTTTGCTCCTCTATGAACAGGGGGCTAGCTTCCCTCAGTTCCCACTAGTATTCATATTTCAGTGATGACCTTTACCTCTAAGATTCTTAATCTTATCCATGATGAGTTTAACAGAAAAAGTAAATACTCAGAGAACAGTCTCAATTCCATTTCCCAATGATGTATACTCAACCCCATGGACCATACAGTCCACGGGATTCTCCGGGCCAGAATACTGGAGTGGCTGGCCTTTCCCTTCTCCAGGGAATCTTCCCAACCCAAGGGTAGAACCCAGGTTGCCTGCACTGCAGGCTGATTCTTTACCAGCTGAACCACCAGGGAAGCCCAAGAATCCTGGAGTGGGTAGCCTATCCCTTCTCCAGTGGATCTTCCCAACCCAGGAATTGAACTGGGGTCTCCTGCATTGCAGGCAGATTCTTTACCAGCAGAGCTATCAGGGAAGCCCCATACTTGTACATAGCACTTGTAATAAAATACTGCCAGCTTGCGGGAGTAACTTTTGATCTGTCTCTGCTAAGAACGCCTGCCTTGTCAGTGTGGAGATTCCAAGCTCAGGAGTCTTGATCAGGTGCTGGGTCTTGCATCTAATCTACCTGTACCTTCATTATTTACAGTGATGAAATGCATATAAAATTTGCAGTTACAGCCATTTTAAGTGTGAGGCTCAGTGGTACTGAGCAGCAACGTTGTATTGTCCAACCGTCCCCACTGTCTGTTACCAGAACTTTCCATCCTCCCAAACAGAAACTAACTCGAGTAAAAGCACCTCGTTTCTTTTCCTAGTCCCTGAGAAAGAACCAAACTGTGCTGCTTTTTGTCTCAGTGAACTGCGCATACTCTGGGTGTTTTATGTAAGTGGACTCACGTAATACTTGTCTTTTCGTGTCTGACTTCTTTTAACATATGGTTTCCAAGGTTTATCCTTGTTGGCGCGTGCGTAAGAACTGCGTTTCTTTTCACGGTTGAAAATAGTCCAGTGTATCTTTTATTCCTCCGTTCGTCTGTTAGTGGACATGTGGTGACTTCTGCAGTTTGGCTACTGTGTGTAATGCCACAGTGAAAATTAACATGCAAGTTTATCGGTGTCTCTTTCCAATTATTTTGGGTATACAGGCTCCCCCACCCCATTTTTTTTTTTAAAGTTTGCTTTACACCTATTAACTTTTACAAAAGACCTCCCTTGGTATCTGCTTTCAGTAATGAAAGAAGTCGGAAGAAGAGTTTTACTTTTCTGGAAAAAGGTGGAAAGCAAAATGCTGAGCGTGTGTCTTGCAGCTGCTGCGCAGGTAGTGGGCAACCCAGCAGTGAGAGGGGCCCGCCCCACAGGCTCCCCGCCCCCAGAACTGCACTCAGCGTCTCACCATCTGACGCCGAGGCTTTGAACTGTGTCTGAACACCTGGGCTTGATCTCGGCTTATTCTGTGCATCTGAGAGCAAGATGTGTCCTACGTTCGTTGATGGTTCATCTTTGCTTCTGAGAGCAAGACGTGTCCTAAGTTCATTGACTGTTCATCTTGCAGCATTTCAGCTTATGAGGTTTCCTAGGAACACTCTACTTTAGGATAGTAAGAGAGCCCTGTGTATCTAGGAGCGGGTCATACTGGTTGTATGGGGGGGTCATAGTTTGGTCATATGGTATTATAATTCTCTGTTTAACCACCAGACTATTATATAGCGGTTAACTCCCGTTTTACATTCCAACCAGCAACACCACCAACACTTATTTTCTCTCCTTTTTTTTGTTTAAAGCATAGCCATCCTAGTAGGTGTGAGGTGGTATCTCATAATAATGATTTCACCATCTTTTCATGTATTTATTAGACATTTGTATATTTTTGGAAAAATATCTAGTCCTTTGCCCATTTGCTTTTCCATTGAGTTGTTTGTTGTGGAGTTGTAGGAGTTCTTTATGTGTTCGGAATATTAAACCCTTATCACAGACATGATCTGCAGATCTTTTCTCTTTTCTCCTGTTGGTTGGCTACCTTTTCGTTCTCTTGATAATGTCCTTTGAGATACAGAATTATAAAATGGAAGACCAGGTTGTCTTTTTTTTTTTCTTTCTTGTGCTTGTGCTTTGGGTGTTGAGAATCCATTGCTAACTCCATTGTCATGAAGGTTTATCCCTGGGTTTTCTTTTAAGCGTTCTATGGGTTTTGTTCTTACATTAAGATGTTGATCCATTTTGAGTTTTGTATACGGTGTGAGGTGTGGGGTTCCACCTTCATTCTTTCACGGGTGGCTCTCCGGCTGTCCCAGAACCTTTTGTTAAAGGGACTGTTCTCTTCCCACCAAATAGACTTTGGCATCCTTGTCAGCGAAGAGTTGACTCACTGGAAAAGACCCTGATGCTGGGAGGGATTGGGGGCAGGAGGAGAAAGGGACGACCGAGGATGAGATGGCTGGATGGCATCACAGACTCAATGGACGTGAGTCTGAGTGAACTCCGGGAGTTGGTGATGGACAGGGAGGCCTGGCGCACTGCGATTCATGGGGTCGCAAAGAGTCGGACACGACTGAGCGACTGAACCGACTGAACTGATCCTTGTCAGCAGTCAGTGGGCCATGGATGTGTGCATCTGGAGTCTCAGTCCAATTCCTGTGTGTTTACCCTTACGCTAGGACCACAGTGTTTTGATTTTGATAGCATTGGGTGGGATTTTGAAATTGGGAAGCATGAGCCTCCTGTTAATAGCTTTCTTCTATTTGAAGATTGCTGTGACTCTCCAGAAACCCTTCCATATGAATCTGAGGATCAGCTTTTCCATTTCTGCAAAACAGTGCTGTTGGAATTTTGATAGCGATTCCAGTGAGTCGTAGATCTCTTTGAGTATTATCCATCGCCAGGTGTATAGAAACACACTGACATTTGTGTTTATCTTGTGTCCTGAAACTTTGTTGAATTGATTTGCTCTCTTAACTTTCATGTGAATCCTGTACATATATTTTCTGTATACAAGATCCTGTCGTCTGTGAATACTGATAGCTTTATTAAAGCTCCTTTTTTACGTTAGATGCTTTTTATGTATTTTTTTTATCTGATTGCTCTGGCTACAACTTCATTACAGTGTTGAATAGCAGTGGTGAGGGGGGGCATCCTGGTCTCACCACTGAGTAAGATGTTAACTGTGGGTTTCTCATAAATGCCTTTCATCGTGTGGAGGTTCTCCACTGTTCTAGTTTGTTGAGTGTTTTCATCATGAAAGGGTCACATTTTATCAGAGCCTTTTCTCATTGATTGAAGTGATCTTTTTTTTTTCCTTTGTTTTATTAATGTGACATGTTAATTTGTGATATATTGGTTTTCTTCTGTTGAACTCCCCTTGTTTCTGGGGTAAATCACATTCGGTCATAGTCCCTTTAATGTGGGTTCACCTTTGGTCATAGTCCCTTTAATGTGGGTTCAGTTTGGTGACAGTTGATCATCACTTGTGTATTCCAGGTTTGTGAATTCTCCTAAAGGCTAACATTCATTTGTAACCCCAAAATGGGTATCATGGTGCCTTCATGGTTATTCATGATGCTCTGAAAGTGTTGGAAAGTTTGAGTCACCTGACATGCACCTTTAGCTGAAATCGACCAAGGAGACACTGCCTTCTTGTTTGAACATAACTGCTGTGAATATTGAGAATCTGCTGTATTTTGTTGAGGGTTTTTGCTTCTGTATAGTCCGTGGTATGCAGGTCTAGGGCTTCTCTGGTGGCTCAGAGGTTAAAGCGTCTGCCTGCAATGCGGGAGACGTGGGTTCGATTCCTGGGTCGGGAAGATCCCCTGGAGAAGGAAATGGCAACCCACTCCAGTATTCTTGCCTGGAGAATCCCATGGACGGAGGAGCCTGTGGGCTACAGTCCACGGGGTCGTAAAGAGTCGGACACGACTGAGTGACTTCACTTTCACTTTCAGATATGCAGATGACACCACCCTTTAAAAAGAGCCTCTTGATGAGAGTGAAAGAGGAGAGTGAAAAAGTTGGCTTAAAGCTCAGCATTCAGAAAACTAAGATCTTGGCGTCTGGTCCCATCACTTCATGGCAAATAGGTGGGGAAACAGTGGCAGACTTTATTTTCTTGGGCTCCAAAATCATTGCAGATGGTAACTGCAGCCATGAAATTAAAAGATGCTTACTCCTTGGAAGAAAAGTTATGACCAACCTAGACAGCATATTAAAAAGCAGAGACATTACTTTACCAACAAAGGTCCATCTAGTCAAGGCTATGGTTTTTCCAGTAGTCATGTATGGATGTGAGACTTGGACTTATAAGGAAAGCTGAGCACAGAAGAATTGATGGTTTTGAACTGTGGTATTGGAGAAGACTCTTGAGAGTCCCTTGGACTGCAAGGAGATCCAACCAGTCCATCCTAAAGAAAGTCAATCCTGAATATTTATTGGAAGGACTGATGTTGAACCTGAAACTCCAATACTTTGGCCACCTGATACGAAGAGCTGACTCTTTGGAAAAGACCCTGATGCTGGGAAAGATTGAGGGCAGGAGGAGAAGGGGACGGCAGAAGATGAGATGGCTGAATGGCATCACCGACTTAATGGACATGAGTTTGAGTGAACTCCGAGAGTTGATGGACAGGGAGGCCTGGTGTGCTGCAGTCCATGGGGTCGCATAGAGTTGGACATGACGGAACAACTGAACTGATAGTCTATGGGGTTGCAAAGAGTCAAACGTGACTGAGTGACTTTCACTTTGCTTCCGTATTTGTAAGAGATACAGATGTGTAGCTTTATTGTGACATCTTTATCTGGCTTTATCATCAAGATACGCCTCACAGGGTGAATTAGAAAGTATTCCCTCTTCTCTTTGGGGGAAGAATTTGAGAAGGTTTGGAGCTAATTCTCCTTTTAATGTTGAATTCACCAGTGAGAAGGCCTTGGAAATTTGGTGGTTTATTGCTGGTTAACTCTCAGATGTAACCATGTGGTTAAATGAGAACTCTATTCACTGCACATGTGTCTTGCACGTGACTAGTAAGGTCATGGCAGAAGCAAGGTATACACAGTAGAGGTTTATCAAAACAAAAACGTAGATTGATGGTGGTAAACTATAATACTTAGTTAAAAATGAAAAAAGGACATGTGTGAGACCAGATTGGGCATGGAGACAGCAGATGTAAGTCAGGACTGTCTTAGGCAAATGAGCACATATGCTTATCCTCTTGAATCTATAAAATTAAGCTTCTCTGTAGCTTCTCTTTCTGTTTCCCAGTTTGGGCAGCAAGTAGTTTCCTAGTAGGTTTCAGCTACAGCCTCACACCCACACTCTACTTGTACACAACCACCCTGCAAGTTGATAATTCCCAAGTTAGGTCATGTCGATCCCGCGCTTGAAACCCAGCCTTGACTTAACCTCGGAGTCACCAGTGGTCCTGCAGGGGCCGTGCGCATATGCAGCATCTGTGTGTGAGGGCGGCTTGCAGGTGTGGGTCCTGTCCCAGGCACGGAGAGTCAGGAGGTCTTGGGAAGACACTGGCACATGAAAATCCCCATCTCCTTAGTTCATGAGGTACCATGGTGCCACCCAGCTCTTGCAGGTCCCCAGCATCCTGTTGGGTGGACTGGAATGCCTTTTTTCACCTTCTTCCATCAGCCAAGAGGCTGTTGTAGATCAAGCATCCTATGCTAGTCGGGTCCAGGTCTCAAATCACTTTTGTGTTCTAAACCTGACACTCAGTGGTGACTGTTGAGTGATTATAGGTAGAAAATTCAAGGTAATGGTCTTTACAGTTTCTTCTTGTCATGAACTGAAGAAGTTAAGAGTGTGAAGTAGGATTTGTCTAGTCACTATATGAAGCTCATGATAGACATCAAGTTCTGCCTTTAACACTTTTTCCCCCAAGATTGAAGTGGTAATTTTTAAATTCAGACTTATAACTTGTGCCGAAGAATTGATGCTTTTGAACTGTGGTGTTGAAGAAGACTCTTGAGAGTCCCTTGGACTGCAAGGAGATCCAACCAGTCCATCCTAAAGGAGATCAACCCTGGGATTTCTTTGGAAGGAATGATGCTGAAGCTGAAACTCCACTACTTTGGCCACTTCATGTGAAGAGTTGACTCATTGGAAAAGACTCTGATGCTGGGAGGGATTGGGGGCAGGAGGAGAAGGGGACGACCGAGGATGAGATGGCTGGATGGCATCATGGACTCGATGGACATGAGTCTGAGTGAACTCCGGGAGTTGGTGATGGACAGGGAGGCCTGGCATGCTGCAATTCATGGGGTCGCAAAGAGTTGGACATGACTGAGCAACTGAACTGAACTGAATATTGTGCTTTAGAGCAGACAGAAAACAAACCGCCCGTTAAACATTCACAATCACTGTTTTATTTTAATAGCAGCCGTATTTTTCTGCAACCTGGAAGATGCAGGAAGCCTTCAGCAATCTGAGGATGGAACCAGGAACTATTTGCAGGAGTTTCGGGGGTTTTCCTGCAGGTTGGGATTGCCATAAGAATGTTTAGAAAGATCTGCTAAAGCTTTTCTGAGCATTCTTGCCAGCGGACACGTGTCACACTTAAAGGCCTGGGAGCGGTCAGGTTAATGACCAGCGTTAAAATTTCTGTTACTTGTTTGTTCTTTCACTTATACATAATGAAGTTTAATAAAATCTAGTCATAATCACCTATTCTTTGAAATTTGGCAGGCTTTTTCCAGAAATAAAGTAATCTCTGTAAGGCAGGATTTCGGGGGTGGGGGCAAAGGAATCCACATATAATATACAAGGTCTCAAACAAATAGCGGTCACTCAATATTTGTTTAATGAATGAATTTAGAGTAAAGCTCAAGGATAACAGATTGATTCCTTGCTTAAAATCCTATAGCAGATTCTTACAGAATTTGGAGAGTTTTGTGAAAACTTTTAGACAGAATTACCTTTGATATCCTTTACCAAACATTCCAGTCCATTTCACATCAGTTGCTAGTTAGTACCCAGGGCCAGATTTATGCCTCTTGTTAGGATTTTGAAAATGTTCTGTTTCTGACAGTAAATGAGTAATGAGCAGGACTATAAGAACAAATCACAGCTTTCTTGTTGAAACTGATGACAGCGAAGGTCTCACAGGCAAGCAGGAAGCTATGTCATGAGTGAAGTCGCTCAGTCGTGTCCGACTCTTTGCGACCCCATGGACTGAAGCCCATCAGGCTCCTCAGTCCATGGAATTTTCCAGGCAAGAGTACTGGAGTGGGGTGCCATTTCCTTCTCCAGAGGATCTTCCCAACCCAGGGATCGAACCCAGGTCTCCCGCACTGCAGGCAGACGCTTTAACCTCTGAGCCACCAGGGAAGCCTATGTCATGAGTGGCTGACCTGAATTTTTCTTTGCGTTTAGTGAAAAGCCAGATACTTTGACCAGGATGCTTCTTGGAGAAGTAATAGACCAGGACGATTTTCGCTGTGTGGCTATGTATTGCCTTCTGATGGTGCATCTCAGTCTTGATTTGACTTTTTAGGGGGTGCTCAGTGTTGAGGGTCTTAGGCCTTAACTGCATGGATGACAATCTGAGATGGTTTCCTTAAGGCTTCCCCGTGAAGCCCCTTGTGACACTGTCGCAGGTCAGTCTGTTCTTTATTATTTTTCTAAATCTTATTGGCCTGTAGTTAATTTACAATGTTGTGTTAATTTCTGCTGTACAGCAAAATGATGTATTTATACGTATAAGTCTTCTTTTTCACAGTCCTTTCCAATGACGGCTTATTTTAGGGTGTTGAATATGTTCACTGTGCTCTGCAGTAGGACCTTGTTTGGTTACCCCTCTAACATGTGATGGTTTGCGTCTGCGAACCCCAAACTTCAATCCGTCCTTCCCCCACCCCTCACCCTTGGCAACCAGTCTGTTTTCTGTCTGTGAGTTTCTCTTTTATGGATAAATTTGTGTTATATTTTAGATTCTACATAGTATGTGGTATTTGTCTTTGACTACCATGACTTAATCATATTATCTCTAGGTCCATCCATGTTGCTGGAAGTGAGATTGTTTCCTCCTTTTCTATGGCTGAGCAATATTCCATTGTGTGTATGTGTGTGTGTGTGTGTGTGTGTATACACACACCCCACATCTTTATCTGGTCATCTGTCAGTGGGCACCTGGGCTGTCTCCATGTCTTGACTACGGTGTAGAGTGTTGCTGTGAGTATAGGGGTGCATGCAATTCTCTGAATTATAGTTTTGTCCAGATATGTGCCTAGGAGTGGGTGGGATGGTCTTTTGTTTTTGAAGGTGACAGAGGCAAGAGACAGATTAGTGACTAAGTCGGACTGCGAAGAAGGTTGAGCGCCGAAGAATTGATTCTTTTGAACTGTGATGTTGGAGAAGACTCTTGAGAGTCCCTTGGACTGCAAGGAGATCCAACCAGTCCATCCTGAAATAAATCAGTCCTAAATATTCATTGGAAGGACTAATGCTGAAGCTGAAACTTCAGTACTTTGACCACCTGATGCAAAGAACTGACTCATTGGAAAAGACCTTGATGCTGGGAAAGATTGAAGGCAGGAGAAGGGGACGACAGAGGATGAGTTGGTTGGATGGCATCACCGACTCCATGGACATGAGTTTGAGTAAGCTCCGGGAGTTGGTGATGGACAGTGAAGCCTGGCACGCTGCAGTTGATGGGGTTGCAAAGAGTCGGACATGACTGAGCAACTGAACTGAACCGATTACTGAAACAGATAATAACTAATTTTTGGCAAAATGAGTCTATGTGCTCAGTCACTCAGTGGCATCTGACTCTGTGGCCTCATGAACTGTATGCAGCCCATCAGGCTCCTCCGTCCATGGGATTTTCCATGCGGGAATACTGGAGTGGGTTACCATTTCCTTCTCAGGGGATCTTCCCGGCCCAGGGATTGAACCGGCGTCCCTCGTGCCTCCTGCTTTGGCAGGTGGATTCTTCGCACTGCTGCCACCTGGGGAGCCCTTATGAAAGCATCCATCAGGGATTATTGCCTCTTGCCTTCTGAGGTTACTGAATTATAAACAAGTTACAGAAAGTAAGGCCAGTACTGAACAGTGTGATACTCACGTGGTATGTTTTTTTCAAAGATTCTTTAAGTGCTCTCTGCTTGGTATGTTGCTTATTATTAATAGTTTATTTGGGGGCAATTATTTAAGTATATTTTCTTTATTCTTTCTCACTTCAGTGCTCCTGAATATAATCTTTACTATTCAAAGGACTTTGTTCATTTATTTATTTTTAACCTAAAATTTCCCCTAAATGGTCATTCCAGAATGGAGTCCCTCCCTCACAAGTTTAAGCCGTTAGATCATTCCTTCTGAGACTTCCCTGGTCCAGGGGATGCAGCTGGTGCATGTTCGATCCCTGGTCGGGAAGCTAAGATCCCACATGCCTCTTGGTCAAAAAATGAAGTGGAAGCAATGTTGTAACAAATTCAGTTGTTGAGTGGTCACGTCCGACTCTGCAGCCCTGTGGACTGGAGCACGCCAGGCTCCCCTGTTCTCCACTGTCTCCTGGAGCCTGCTCAAACTCCTGTCCATCGAGTTGGCGATGCCATCCAACCATCTCATCCTCTGTCGCCCGCCTCTCCTGCCCTCAGTCTTTCCCAGCATCAGGGTCTTTTTCCACTGAGTCAGCTCTTCACATCAGGTGGCCAAAGTATTGAGTTTCAGCTTCAGCATCAGTCGTTCAATGAACACCCAGGACTGATCTCCTTTAGGATGGACTGGTTGGATCTCCTTGCAGTCCCAGGGACTCTCAAGAGTTTTCTCCAACACCACAGTTCAAAAGCATCAATTCTTTGACCCTCAGCCTTCTTTATGGTCCAGCTCTCAGATCCATGCATGACTATTGGAAAAACCGTAGCTTTGACTAGACAGACGTTTGTTGGCGAAATGATGTGATGTCTCTGCTTTTTGATACACTGACTGGGTCTGTCAACTCACACACACATCAAAAAAAAAACTATCTTAAAGAGAATTCCTATTTATTTTGTACCTGCTGTGCGCCAGCACTTAAAAGTTGGAGGGATGCAGCTGGAAACACCTATGAGCTCTGTGCCCCGGTGATACTCACGTGTAGACTCGGCAAGATGGAGCAGTGAGACGCCAGGACAGAGGGGGCCAAGGTGGGGTACGGGGGAGGGTGCCTCAGACTCGGGAGGAAACAGGAGCAGGGGCAGGGCGCATGGCCGGGAAGCAGGGGCCAGAGGGCCCGTCCCAGCCCTGCCACTGCAGAGAGCGTGCTGGCCAGGGGACCTCAGCTTTCCCTCCAGAACGTGTGTTCTCATGAGTAAGCTGGTTAAAAGTAACAAGTGTTCAGCCTACTTCATAGGGTTGTGTGGGTAAAAGGAATATTATTAGTAAAAAGGCTTTATAAATAGTGCAGGCGATAACTATTAACTTCTTTTAGCCTTAGATAATTGAATCTTCTTAGTCACGCTGCAGCCAAATGCCATCATTGCATGTCTTTCCTTGATTAACTCAGGAGATATTTACTGACTGTCTATGTGCCAGGCACTGGGGCGGTAGCTGGCTTTTAAACAGACAAAAGCAGCTCTGCCCTCATCCCAGTTGAAGGTATAATTGAAGATGTAGCGTTCAGTACCTCTTAAAATTGCTGCGTGTTTAAAAAGTTGAGTTTGGTGACCTTTGGTTAGATAATAAGTAAAGTTTGTATCTTAGTGAGAAAGTCTGTATTTTAATACAGGTGGTGATGGGAAACTTAGTGTGGTTTTATTTTCCCATTAATGATTTTGAGACCACTTAAAATACAGTCATCATTGTTCTGTAAAAATCCGTTTTTAAAGTGTTCATGGAATTCCTTCCCTTATAGAAGTTCTATAGCTCTAAATTTATAATGGTGTTCAGGGAGACCACTGAATATAATACATTTTGTGATGACACTGTAGATCAGGCAATAGAAATACGTCATTTGATAATCAAGAGCAGTTAGGTTATGAAAACTGCACGCTGGAATCTAGCTATGTTGGTGAAGTGCTGACTGGTGAGTGGGGCGACTGGTCCTCCGTTTGGAGTGTGGAGCAGGAAGGGTGCAGATACTTGGGTACTTAATAAAGATTTTCAGCAGCTAAAGTATTATTTGAAAAAGTATATTAATGAGTAATGCAGAGTTCTTAATTAAACGAGTAGACAGACAGTCCTGCAGATTATTTTGTAAAGCTCTTGTTTACTGGGGGGAATAATGCATCTCGAGCATTGTCACTGTGGCTGGTTAGACTGAGTCGGGTTTGTTGCCGCGGTGCTGGCCCAGGTCTGCTCGGCACAGAGCGGCTCCTGGCGCTGAATTATCCACAGTGTACTCCTCCACTTACAAACCTTTCAGCCCCTGGGTTGCATGGCCGCTTGAATCTGGTTATCCTGACCATCTCCTTGAAATCCAGCAGCCAGCACAAAGTGTATATTCCCCGTTAACTCCCAGCAAGCCAGGGAGTAATTCAAAGCCTTAGGTAATTCAAAGCCCTGGCAATCCACTCCAGTGTTCTTGCCTGGAGAATCTCAGGGACGGGGGAGCCTGGTGGGCTGCTGTCTGTGGGGTCGCGCAGAGTCAGACACGACTGAAGCGACTTAGCAGCAGCAGCAAACAAGAAAGGCGCCAGGAGCAAGAAACGATCTGAGTCCTGGTCTCAAGTCGCGGAGCGAGTCTGCATGGGTCTGGCCTTGTGTTGTTGCTTTCGTGTTATGTTAAACAAACAACACACTACAGGGTGAACAGTGGAGAGCTGTAATTAGATCCCATCCCCTGCCACAGTCCGTATGTCCTAGCTTTGAAATAAATGTTCAGTGTTTGTGTGTTGAGGCTTTTGTGGATGAACTGACTGATTTTGATTTAAGCCTATAAAGCAACCCTAAACCCATTCATAAATAAGACGCCAGCTCGGCCTGGCAACAGCTACCCTAATTGTTTTACTCCAGCCATATAAACATAAAACCCACAATAAGTAATAAGTGTTAAATCCGTTAAAACGGTATTCCCTGCAACAAAGTCCGCTCAGAGCTGCAAACGTGGCGTAATAAGCAAGGATCCCCAAAGCCCCTTCCTCTGGGGCAGAGCACGAACACGTTTGCATATCTGTCGTCCAGTAGCGCCCTTCGTGTGCAGAGTTCTCCCTTGAGGACAGCTCTTTAATTTTTCTCATCCTTAGTTTATAATTCCTAGACCATGTCCTCATTTACAGCTTCAAAGAGAGTTCCGCAGCAGTAATTTCTGAGATTATCTGCGGCAGCTCTCTGGTTTGACTCGGTGCTAAAGACCCGACAGCCCCTCCCTGCTCATCAGCGTCCAGCGGTTTGAGCACGAGGTCTCTTCAGATGGACCGCATTGTTGAGAACATCATCTTGGCAAAGACAGGAAAGGCAGAGTCGAGCACTTCCTTGTCCTTTTTGGATGAGCAAACGTCAGCCTCACGTTGACCAGGATGAGCCCTATTTATTTAGGTCTTCACTTTCTCCCAGTAACATTTTGATGTTTTCAATGTAAAATTCTTGAACTTCTGTCATTAAATTGATTATTGATTCCCCAGTATGTTACTCTTTTTGGTAACGTTTTGATAATGGGGTTGCTCTTGGATTATCCATTGCTCTTATATATAGTCTAGTTTTATTTGTTGGACTTGTACCCTGCAAGCTGGCCAAAACTGCTTACTAGTTCTCGTAGTCACTTTGTAGATTCCGTAGTGTTCCTCAGCATACTGAATCACACCATTTGCAGAGAGACAGTTTTACGTTCTTGATCTGTCTGTGTTTGTCGTCTTGTGCTGTGTAGAACCTGTAGTCTGATGGTCAGGAGGGGTGCTGAGAACTAACATCTCACTTGTAATTTCTAGGGTATTTAGGGGAATGTCTTCAGCCTTTCACATTAAGTGTTAAAGTAGCTATAAGGTTTTTATAGATTTCCTTATCCAGCTGAGAAAGTTTCTAGCTTGTTTGATCATAAATTTATATTTGTCAAATGGTTCTTGATGGTTCAAGATTGTCAAATGGTTCAAACGGTTCTTAGATAGCTTCACTTACGAACTGTGCAACATAAGGAAGAAGAAAGCAATACTATACAAGCAGTCTGGGCACCAAGCTGATCCTGTGGCTTTTATTCTCTATTCTACTAATAAGGTATTACATCAGTGGATTTTCAGACGTGAAACCAACCTTGCCTTTTTGGAAACAATCCTACTTGGACATGGTGTTTAATCCTGTCTGTATGTTGGTGACTATGGCTTGGGATTTCTGTGTCTGTGCTTTTACTGGAATCCTGTTCTGCAGGGGTTTGGTTTGCTTCCTTGCTTGCTTTTATTTAGCCTTGTTTTTAATGATGTCCTTGTTTGGCCCATCCAGCCATCTCATCCTCGGTCGTCCCCTTCTCCTCCTGCCCCCAATCCCTCCCAGCATCAGGGTCTTTTCCAGTGAGTCAGCTCTTCGCATGAGGTGGCCAAAGAATTGGAGTTTCAGCTGTAGCATCATTCCTTCCAAAGAACACCCAGGACTGATCTCCTATAGAATGGACTGGTTGGATCTCCTTGCAGTCCAAGGGACTCTCAAGAGTCTTCTCCAACACCACAGTTTAAAACACATCAATTCTTTGGCGCTCAGCTTTCTTTACTGTCCAACTCTCGCATCCATACATGACTACTGGAAAAACCATAGCCTCGACTAGACGGACCTTTGTTGGCAGAGTAATGTCTCTGCTTTTCAATATGCTGCCTAGGTTGGTCATAACTTTTCTTCCAAGGAGTAAGCGTCTTTTAATTTCATGGCTGCAGTCACCATCTGCAGTGATTTTGGAGCCCCAAAAACTAAAGTCTGACACTGTTTCCCCAGTTTCCCCATCTATTCCCCATGAAGTGATGGGACCGGATGCCATGATCTTCGTTTGCATTTGTGCTGCTTTTTTCTTCATTACCTGTTTTGTGTACAGTTCATAAGTGAAGCTACTATCTGAGCCTGTGCTTTTCTTTGTGGGAAGACTCTAAATTACTAAGTAATTTATGGACTTGTGAGTCTGTATAGATTCTCTGTTCGTTCTGGGGTCCGTTGTGATGATTTATATTTTCCTAGGCATGTCTCCCTCTCATCAGAGTTGCCTGTGTGTTGGCATAGAGTTGCTCTTGTTATACACTATTTCTTTGTAGTCCTTAAAATCTTTGTCACATAGTGATGTCCCTGTTTCATTTCTGTTACTGGTAAATTGTGTGCTCTCTTCCTTTTTTTTTTTTTTCCCAGTCAGTCTAGCTAATGGTGTATCAGTTTGTTGATCTTTTGAAAGAACCAACTTTCGGTCTCAGTGATTGTGTTCCACCGTTGCGTTGATTTCTCCTCAGGTCTTCATTATTTACTACCATCTGCTTGTTTGGGGCTTAATTTACTCTTCTGTTCTTGTTTTCCAACATGGAAAGCTTAGGTTATTAATTTTTTTTTAAGCTTCTTGTTTTCTGAATAGGTGTGTAAAGCTATAAAATTTACTCTTAAGTGCTGCTTTGACCGCATCCCATAAATTTTGATGCATTTTCATTTTCATTTACTTTCAAATGTTTTCTAATTTCCCTTGTGCTTTTTTCTTTGACCAGTGGGACATATTTGGAATTGTGTTGTTTAATGTCAAGTTTGGGAAATTTTCCAGAATTGAAATTTAACTCCTTGTGGTCAGTGAACAAGCTTTCTCTCTGTCTTTAGCTTTTGATAATATGATGTGTCTAGGTAGGATAGCTTTGTATGTCTTGAGCCCTTTCAGATTTTCTGAAACTTGTTTCGGGGCCTGGAATATGGTCTGTGGTAGTAAGTGTTTTGTGTGCACTTGAACAGAACGAGTATTCTGCTGCAGGATGGCGTGCTCGGTAAACGTCGGGTGGGGCGAGTTGGAGGAACCACCCAGTTTTCCGTATCATTGCTTGTTTTCTGTTTTGCTCGTCCAGTTACTGATAGGATGTTGCCGTCTTCACCTGTAAACACAGGCTTGTCTACTTAGCCTTTCGTTTCAGGTTTCGCTTCATATATTGGGGCTCATAGGTGTACGCGTACATTTATAGTCATCATGCTTTCCTGATATGCTGACCTTTTATCATCATGAAGCGCTGCTCTCTATCTCTAATAACATCTCTTGACTGAGAGCTGTTTCGTCTAATATGAATATAATCACTCTCAAATGGTTACCTGTTTTCGTGTTCTTTTGCCTTATCTTTTACCTTTGAGTCTAAAGTTGAATCTCTTGTACAGCATGTAGCTGCTTTGTTAAATCTGTTCTGCCGCCCTCTGCTCTTTGTTGGAGTGCTTGGTCCTGTGATATTTCAAGTCATTATTGAAGTGGTTTTCATTTGTCAGTTTTCCAGTTGTTTTCTGTTTATCTCATTGTTGCTGTTTCTTCTTTATTGCCTTTTTTTTTTAAGGAACTTTGAAAATTTTGTCTTGGGCTGTGTTGGGCTTGGTTGCTGCACGAGCTTCTCTCAAGTTGCAGGGAGTGGGGACTGCTCTGGTTGCAGTCAGTGCCTGGGCTTCTCACTGCAGTGGCTTCTCGTCTCAGAGCGTGGGCTCCAGGGTGTGCAGGCTTCACTCGTGGTGGTGCTTGGGCTTAACTGTTCCATAGCATGTGGGATCTTCCTGGATCAGAGATCCAAACCATTTCTGCTGGTTTGGCAGACAGATTCTTTACCACTGAGCCACCAGGGAAGGTCCCTGTTTTCTTTTATGTTAAACATTTTTTGCCTTTATCATATAAATTTCTGTGACTTCTAAAACGTCTTTATTTTCTTAGTGATTGCTCAAAGGATTATAATATGCATTTTAACTTATCACAGTCTGCTGCTGGTGCTAAGTTGCTTCATACGTGTCCAACTCTGCGCGACCCCAGAGATGGCAGCCCACCAGGCTTCCCCGTCCCTGAGATTCTCCAGGCAAGAACATTGGAGTGGGTTGCCATTTCCTTCTCCAGTGCACGAAAGTGAAAAGTGAAAGTGAAGTTGCTCAGTCGCATCCAACTCTTCACAACTGCACGCCCATCAGGCTCCTCCATCCATGGGATTTTCCAGGCAAGAGTACTGGAGTAGGTTGCCGTTGCCTTCCCCGTACCACTGTCTACCTCTGGTTAGTATTACCTTGAAAGCGAAAGTTGCTCAGTCATATCCAACTCTTTGCAACCATGGAGTTCTCCAGGCCAGATTGCTGGAATGGATAGTTGTTCCCTTCTCCAGGGGATCTTCCCAACCCAGCGATCAAACCCAGCTCTCCCGCATTGCAGGTAGATGCTTTGCCAGCTGAGCCATCAGGGAAGCCCAAGAATACTGGAGTGGGAAGCCTCTCCCTTCTCCAGCGGATCTTCCCAACCCCGGAATTGATACAGGGTCTCCTGCATTGCAGGCAGATTCTTTACCAACTGAGCTACCAGGGAAGCTTCCTTTTCTCCCCCTTCCTTTGTGCTATTTTAGCTATACACATTATATCTAATATGTTAGGTGTGTACAGTGTTACAATGTTGGCTTTATATAATCTTGTTTCACTTAGTAAATTGAATAGGAAAAGCAACCTGTATTCAACCAGTCTTTTATATTTAGCTACATATGTACTCTTTCCAGTGCTCTTCCTTTCTTCAGCCGCTTTTGCATCACTGTCTGGAATCTTTCTCTGTTAACCTGTGAAACTTTCCTTGGTGTTTTTGTTCAGGCAGCTCTGCTGGCAGTGTATTTTCTCAGTATCATTTGGAATGTTTTTATTTTGCCTTCATTTTTGAAGGATAGTTTAGCTGGATACAGAATTGCTGGTTTTCTTCTGGTGCTTTGAATATGTCTTTTCTCCTGCTTTCTACATTCCATGGTTTCTGATGAAAAGCCAATGGTTCAGCATATTGTTGTTTTCCTAAACACATTAGCTTCTTATTTTCCTACTGGTTTCAAGATTTTCTCTGGCCTTAGCTTCCAAAAGTTTTAACAGCTGATTCTCTAACTTAAGGATTTCCTTTTATTTATATTGATTGGGTGGGCTTCATTGAGATTCTTGAATCTGTAAACAATCGCTTTCATATTTGAAACATTTTCAGCCATTATTTCTTAAAATATCATTTTTTCTGCTTTTCCTTTTTTTTTAATGTCCTCTTTATTATGTCCTTTTAATATTTTTTTCCTCTCTGTTCTTCACTTTGGGTAAAATCTGTCAGTCTCTCGGATCACTGATTTTTCTCCCTTCTCATTTGCTGTTTAGTCCATCTAGTGAATTTTTTATTTTAATTACTGTATTTTTCAACTCTGGAATTTTTGTTCTATTTTTGTAGGGTCTATTTCTTACTTTCTATTTGAATCATTGTCATTTTCCTTGAGTTCTTTAAACATTGTTCTTTTTGGAGGTGGTTGATGTGTATGTGTTTTCAGGTTTAAATATATATATATATATATATGAATTGATCTGAAGTCTTTTTCTGCTAAACCCAAATCTTGGTTAAACTGAGAGATGGTTTTTATGGTTTTATTTTCTGAGTATGACTCATACTTGTGTTTTATGTGTATTTCAGCATTTTAATTTTTTTCCTGAGTTTTTTGTTTTTATTTTGCAGGGTTGTGTGTGTGTGTGTGTTTTAAGTCCACTGTGAATGTAATCTGAGGAATCCTGTAGCCTTGCATTTCTTTGCTCAGCTCCTTCCACCCCAGCTCTTACCTGGATTTTCCTCTTGACTTTGCAGAGGTCACTCCTGGGTCTGTGTAGTTTGTGGTCAGAGGTTGTGGTCAGACACCTTGAGCCCAGGAAGCTTTACCTCTACTTTGGGTTTGGGTCGGGAGTGCAGTCAAAATGCAGATGACTGGCAGGGCTGCCCCGGTTTGCTCTCCACTAGCCACCTGGAGTGTCCGTTGTGTGCAGGGCATGTGGTGTGTTCATCACACCTCTCAGGGCCCATCTTGTTTCCAGGCCCGCCCTCTAAATTTCTGCCTGTTCCTCCACTGTCAGCCACCACTACTGGGGCCTCAGCCTTTGGCCAGGAGACCTGCAGCCTTTTCCTGGAGTGGGTTTTTTAACCTCTGCTCCCAATCACGTCAGTCCCGTCGGTCCCCTTGACAGCTAAACTGCAGACTTTCCAGGCCAGCCCCACAGCGGCGGAGGCACTGATGTGCCGGAGCTGGCAGCAAGGTCCCCGCCCTCCACTCTTCTCACAGACTTCAGGTGATTTTCATGAGTATATGCTTGTCAATCTGTTGG
>SJXQ01002905.1:113482-137915 GCA_006408695.1 Aepyceros melampus
CGTGGCTGGTATTTCTTTAGTTTCTGCTTTTATGCATCTTAACACATTGAGTCTCATGTTAGGAATCCATCTGAAATTTCAAAGTGTGAGCAGTATTGATTAGAAGTCACGGTTCTTACTGTCCTAACTCATCTAAATAACCAGAAATGCCTCTCAGTAGGATATCGACCACAAATAGAGACTTTGGGACTTCGGGGGGTCTCTCTGAAACAGTCAAGTCAGCTGTTGGGATCGTTATTGCAGACAGTAGGGGTCTGTTCAGCACGGGTGCTGTTTTCTGTTGTGTTTTTACGCCATTCTTGCCCCTGGACCGTGCAGCTCAGGTGGTCATCCTGTGGGCTGCCCGACCGCTGGCTCGCACACCTGAGCATCAGCATAGACGGCTTCTCTCCCAGCGCTTTCCCCAGGCCTGGTGAGCCGCCACCTCTAGGATTCTGCTGCGTCTTCTCTGATGTAAGGCTTGCCTCACAGTGGGTCCTGGTGCCTTCTCACCTGCCACGGCTTTCTTACTGGTCCCCTTGCTTCCTGCCCTCTGAGAGCCCCCATCCACTTCCATTCGTTCTTGAGCAGGACAGGCATCCCCAGTCGCCAGACAGGCTGCTCCACCATTGCCTCGATCAGCAGGCACCTCCGAGTCTGCTGGGCCCCCCCTGCCTGCCTGCTGCCTCCAGGGCGCCCGCTCTTCTCTGCTGGGAGCTGCCCCGGCCCTCCCTCGCCTCGTGGCCTCCTGTCCCCTCTGGTCCGGGACCACTGCTCCTGCAGCCCGTCCGTGGGCAGGACTGGGGCCACCCCGGGACTGTGTGCATGTTCCTTGGGCCACGGTCAGTGGACTAATGCAGAACGGGACACTGGCGTGGGGAGCTCTGCTCCTCTGAGACCCCACTCGGCCGTCTTGCCGTGGTGGGTCCTGCTGGCGTGGTCTCGAGCCCTGGATCCCAGGGAGGGGGACAGGCTGAGGTCGGGGTCCCCTTTGCGCAGTAGCGGTCCCTTGCCGGTGTTTGTCTAATGTGTACTTCGCCTGGGTGCTCTGCCCCTCCCTGCCCTTGGCCTCCAGGAGCTCATGTGAGCGCGTTTGCAGAGCTGACCTCTCAGCCACAGGCCTTGAGCTCGGTGTTAGGAAGGGCTGTAGCGGTTCGGGGGTAGGCAAGATCTGGTGGTGGCTGATAGAAGGCTCCACTTGACAGGGAGGTCGAGTCACAGAGCTTGTGGGGTTCAAGCAGAGCGGGAATCTGCGCTGTTTCTCAGTTCCTCCCGTCTTGTTCTCCACACCATCGCTGGCTGCCCCCGCCAGACGGAGAGACGGACACGTCCTCCTGCGTGGCAGACGCCGGGTCCTGCTCTGTGCCTGGCTCTGCTGCTGCAGATGGGACCCGGGCCCACGGGCCAGACCATGTGTGGCCTGTGCGACGTGGCCTGTCACCTGAGAAGGGTTTTCACATCTTCCGATGTTTGAGAAAATCAAGAGGAATAATACTTCATGAGCCATGAAATATAAGAAACTCTGATTTCTGTTTCATAAAGTTTTATTGGAACGCAGCCATGTGTGTTCACGCTGATGGTCTGTGCCTGCTTTCCCACTGCGGGGACAGACTGGAGTCCCTGTGACAGAGCCCGCGCAGCCTGCAGGCTGAAGGAGGTGCACACACAACACACACACAACACACAAACTCTTAAGAACTGGAGTCCCTGTGACAGAGCCCGTGCAGCCTGCGGGCTAGAGGTGCACACACCCACACACACACAACTGGAGTCCCTGTGACAGAGCCCGCTAGCCTGCGGGCTAGAGGCGCGTGCACACACACACCACACACCACACACAACACACACACTCTAAGAACTGGGGTCCCTGTGACAGAGCCCATGCAGCCTGCGGGCTAGAGGTACACACTCACACACAACACACACACTCTAAGAACTGGAGTCCCTGTGACAGAGCCCACACAGCCTGCAGGCTAGAGGTGTGCGCATACACACAACACACACGCTGTAAGAACTGGAGTCCCTGTGACAGAGCCCGCGCAGCCTGCGGGCTAGAGGTACACACTCAAACACACACAACACACACTCTTAAGAACTGGAGTCCCTGTGACAGAGCCTGCATTGCCTGCGGGCTAGAGGCGCGCACACACACACACAACACACACACTCTAAGAACTGGAGTCCCTGTGACAGAGCCCACGCAGCCTGCGGGCTGGAGGAGGTGCACACACACACACACATTCTCTCTCTAGGTTATACAGACACACACACACACAGAATCACTGTGGCAGAGCCCGTGCAGCCTGTGGGCTGGAGGCACACACACACATCCCACTCTAGGTTCACGCACCCCTGCTCTAGGAAGACACACATATACAGAATCCTTGTGACAGAGACCGCATCGCCTTTGAACTGAAGATGTGTGCACACACACACACTCGCACACACACTCACACGTTCACTCCGCCTGGTCTCAGCAGCCACGGTCCCGGGGGGTGGACTCGGATTCTGTCTCACACACGCTTGTTCACTCCGCCTGGTCTCAGCAGCCACGGTCCCGGCGGGCGGACTCGGGTTCTGTGGTTGATCGTCCACAAACTGAAAGCTGTCCTGACCCTCCTGTCTCCACGCGCTGCTCTTGGCACAGCTCTGCAGGGTTAGCTGCCCTTAGCAAAGGCTTACGTTCTCTGCATAAGGTGTGCCGTGGCTTCTATTTGAATTAAAAGTTGGGAACTTCTTTTTTCAGTTCTTTGACCATTTCAAAATTTTTTTTCAGTATCTGTGAGGGTGGCTGTGGTTAAAACCACAAGGGTACCCTCCCCCCACGCAGATGGTGGGGAGGCCGGCAGCCCCCGGGAGTGTCTGCAGGGCCACGGCGGGCCCGGCTTGCAGGCGTGTCGGGGCTGCTTGTCAGGGTTGGGGCACCTCGCCTCCCGTCACCCTCCTGCGCAGAGGCGCTGCACTTGGGCTCCGGGAGGGATCTCTCACGGGGCTCAGCGCCTCGCACTCCTTGGCCAGAGCCGAGCCTGCGTGTGGCGAGCGTGTCGGGCAGGACGGTGCTCACTGCAGGGGAGCTGGAGCACATCCTTTGTGGCCTTGTCCCTGGATCATGCTCAATGGGAGCGGGTGCTGTTGCAGAGACAGGTCCTCGGGCCAGAGCACAGAACCTTCCGGAAAACCCCGTGCTCGCCCTTGGTGTGTCTCTCACAGCAAGCTGGGCTGAGGCCCTTCTGAGGAGTTGGTCCACGTTCGCACATTCTTAACACAGGGTTAATTTTAGAGCTGCACCAGAACCCTGATTTGTTTTTCTAAAACTAATTGAAGTGCTACTCATGGAGTCATTGGGAAACGAACCATCTCCTATTCAAAACATTAATCGTGTGGGGGGATATTTTTTGTTGCAGAGACAGGTCCTCGGGCCAGAGCACAGAACCTTCCGGAAAACCCCGTGCTCGCCCTTGGTGTGTCTCTCACAGCAAGCTGGGCTGAGGCCCTTCTGAGGAGTTGGTCCACGTTCGCACATTCTTAACACAGGGTTAATTTTAGAGCTGCACCAGAACCCTGATTTGTTTTTCTAAAACTAATTGAAGTGCTACTCATGGAGTCATTGGGAAACGAACCATCTCCTATTCAAAACATTAATCGTGTGGGGGGATATTTTTGCTACCAAGCACAACAGATATTTAAATGTCTGTTACCCAAAAGAGTCAATGTTTCTGGAGAATTTTAACATACACACAGTGACTCTTACAGGCTAACCATATGTGTGTTTAGTTTTTGATGATTTTAAGTATGAAACAGGTTTAAAAGATGAATATGTCGCTTTACTCAGACATAGAAAAGGTTTTAAATTTAGGCAGTGCAGCTGTCTTTCTAGTCTATTTTATTAATAAGTTAATGATTCTGTTTTTATGGTCTTTTAATTGCCTGGTGAATTAATCCTACAAAAGCAATTGCTTTTAAAAACTATATCATCATTACTTTGTTTTTTGTGAATTCAAATATGTTGTTGATCACCATTCCACAAGTATGACTTTGAGAAAATGTTATTAACAAACTTTTTTTTTCTAATGACATCGAAACCTTATCAGTGTTACGGTGTAGGGTTGGCAGCTGGATTTTAAGTCCAAACTCATCCGTAAAGAACCGCCTGCCAGTGCAGGAGATGAGAGTTCAGTCCCTAAAGGAAGGCATGGCAACCCACTCCAGTATTCTTCCCTGGAAAATCCCATGAACAGAGGAGCCTGGTGGGCTACAGCTCATGGGGTCGCAAGAGTCAGCTACTAACAACAGGTTCAGGAGGAAAATGACTGAGAGACACCTCAACGGACCACGTTCTCCTCCTCATGAGCATTTTCAGTCAAAGCAAGGACCCCGGAGGAAGCATGCTGCTTCCAGAGAGGAGTGCATAACGTCCTCGATAAGAACGTGAGGCAGGTGATGGGTCCTGGCCCCTGTGCCTGTCGGAGAAGCCCAGAGTTCTTTTGTCAGAGGCAGCCTGGGGCCGCTTACTGCGTAAGTGCAGAAAGTGCTGAAAGTGGGACCTGAATCCAAGGAGGTTAAGAAGCCAGGAGGCTGGGGCGCTGCAGGAAGTGCCCGCAGGACAAGAGGGCATCTGAAGCCACACAGTAGCAGACAGTCAGTCAGACGTGCGCCCGAGGGTGCGACGCGGAGGCTTTCCCTCTGAGAGCAGTGGATGTCAGGTGGCATCTCCTGTCTGACGGGCCCCCGCGTCCTGGACGCTCCCAGCTGGCTGGAGAAGCCTGGGTCCCCGCGGGAGGTCCCCCCAGCCCAGCTCTGCGCTCTGTCCTCTGCTCCTGGGGGTCACCCCTCCTTGCTCCCCTGCGAGGGTCTCTAGGGACACTTAGGGATACCTGGGACTCTGGGCAGCGCTGACCAGTGAGCCCACTTCGGGGTCCTTGGGACCGTGTGGCTCTCTCTCCCCACTCTCTGTGGCGTCTCTTCTTGTGCCTGCAGCTCTTGGGGTCGTGGTCCCAGAGCAGCAGCAGCAGCGGCAGCGGCACCCGGGCACTTGCCCAGGCCCCGTCCCGCCTCCGTGCCCACGGCCCTCGGGGTCGTGGTCCCAGAGCAGCAGCAGCACCCGGGCACTTGCCCAGGCCCCGTCCCGCCTCCGTGCCCGCGGCCCTCAGGGTTGTGGTCCCAGAGCAGCAGCGGCACCCGGGCACTTGCCCAGGCCCTGTCCCGCCTCCCTGCCCGCGGCCCTCGGGGGCCAGGGTGCCCTCCAGGGAGCTCCAGTGCTGTCCTGTGCTGTTGTCCTGTAACTTTGTGGTTTTGTGGAGCAGGGTGGGAAGTAACTGTCCGCTAATACTAAGTTCACTAACTGTCTGCTACTTTATTTTAGGTTCTTATAGTTAGATTTAGTTCCTATTCGGTCTTGATTTAAAATTGTCTTCAGGTGTTCGTAATTTATTTTTAAACAGTTAAAATTTTTTAAGAACAGGAAGACAGAAAATATTGGGTTGGCAAAAAAAAATTCTGTCCGGTTTTTCTGTAATATCTTAAAACATCTCAAAGGAAAAAAAGGTAAAAGTCCCGCCTCCCCCATCCCACCACCTCCTCTTCCTCCTCTGAGAACTGCTGCTCACCGTTCTTTCCTTCCAGAAACTGTACAGACATGCACATCTTTTAAATACATCAGTGCTTGTCTTATGGTTCTGCCACCTAGGTTCCTTTTTCAATCTCATGACACATATTGGATGTGTTTTCACACTCAGGTGAACAGCTCTCCGTCCTTTAAAGGGGTTGTGGTTATTTTCGGCATGAACGCCTCCTGTAGCGCCTGCCGTAGAGCGGTGGTGGCGTGCTTCTCAGCAGGGGCTCTGTGCTTGGGCCCGGGCGCTCCCTGCTCAGCGGCCCCAGCTCTGCCTTTGGTGCTAGCCTGGCCTCAGGCACGCACACGGCGGCAGCGTGTCCTGCTCCCATCGCCTGCACACTCGCCTTCCCAGGGGCCTGCGTCTCGGTGCAGCCTTTAGGGGAGAACCACGTTATGTAAATAGTTTTTCCCCCTGTAAGTGAATGTGTTTTATTGATACCCCATCTTAAACACAAGTAATCCATAAATGCTGTGGATTGGACAAGTACACTGAGCGGAACGGGTACCATCACCTGCTCCCCGAGGAATCCTGTCCTTCCCTGGAGGGAACGGTCGTGATTCGACATGTGTCAGTCCAGATGTGTTCCCGTCTGCTTGGACTCTTCAGCGTGGAGTCCTGCTCCATAAACGTGCTTGGGTTTGTCTTTCTCACTTGACGTCGTGTCTTGGAGAACTTTCTGTGTTAAGACTCATATCTCTGCCTCACTTCTTTTTAAGTTGTAAGCTTGATTTTTTTTTTAAATATATTTCAGCCTCACGGGGGTGCTGGGAGGCAGAGCAAGGACAGCACGTCTGCACGCTCACCGTTTTCTGAGCTTTGCCTCCTCTCCTCGCCCCACGCGTGTGTGTTCCTACCCTCGGGGACACACAGGTAGAGATGCTTGCTCCTGAGGCGCTTGAGGCTGCACGCTCGCTGTCATGACCAAGGGCGAGGCCAGGGCCGCAGTGGGCCCCGGGTCCGATCGCCGGGAGCAAGTCCATCTCTGGACACACGTGAAGACCAGGCGCCCGTCACCCGCTCTTAACCAGCTCTCCGTAAGGCTGCCTGCCTGATGGGAAGGCAGGAGATGGTGTCATTGTTTGTTACGATTGCCTGTTTACATTTATTTTTCTGTTGATTTTCTTAATATATCCCTTGCCTATTGGGAGGGGGTGGGGGCAGAGGGGAGGGTAGTTTAACTTTTTCAAAACGTGAAGACTTCACGTCTACGTCTGCGTCAGCCTTACCCGGGGACCACACTCGTCTCAGGTCTGAGCCCGTGTGTGTGCACGTCCTCCTGGCCTCACGCAGGATGGAGGCTCCCACGCCAGCGGGTAGAGTGCCCAGGCTTGTCTGGCGTCTGCCTTCAGGGGTTTACGGCAGCTGATGAGCGTCCTGGTGCCTTTTCTCCCTTGACCTGCTTCATCGGGGTCGGGGGGGTGGTCAGGAGCCTTAAAGTTTGCTTTTGAAAGTTAAAACACTTGGTTCGTCTGGGTCAGGGGTGAAGGCCGTGGAGCCTGAAATGCGTCCTGTGTCTGGAAGCCCCTTGCTTCCCTGGGGCTGGCCACTCAAGTGGGGGTCCACTTTCGACAGCACCCTTCTCTCTCCAGCCCACGGGACTGATTCTGCTGATAGCTGTTGTCATGGCAATTTGGGGGAGTCTACAGGGATCAGAGCCTTAACAGGGACAATCTCTGGTTCTAATTCAACCCTGAAGTCAAGTAGTTAACGAGACGTGTATGTTAGGAGGCATGCCCATGATTGTGACTGACTCATCTTGGCAACAGGTAAGGACTTTGTATCTCATCCCGTGAGTCCACCTGTCACGTGTCAGACGGGCGACAGGACAGATACCAGCGCGGTGTTCGCACAGACAGTGGTACCACAAGAGGTGGGAGAGTGTAGGATGGCCCGACGCCCCCGACCTTGGCCTCCACGGGGCCCCGCGGGGTTGTGAGGGGGCGGTGTGGCGGAAGCAAGGCTGCTCTTGTTCCCCGTCTCCAGGCTCTTGGCATTAAGCCCAATCGCCGTCACCACAGAGGATGACAGGTTAACTGTGCTGCTCAGTTTTATGAATGAGAAGTTGCTTTAACTGCCAAGTACTCCCTTTTAGTATAGGACTTGGAGTTTTGGGAACCATGAGATAGAAATGGTATAACCATTTCTATATATAACGTGGACGTATAGCAGGGCTTGGCATACAGCCAGGGGAGAACCAGCGTTGGGGGGTGGGGTTTGAAATCAAGTGACCAGAGCTGGGTGGCTGCTGCTCAGCCTGAAGTTATCTGGTTTTTAAAAATATTGTTAGCTCACATAAAAATTGGAACCAGCTTTTCAAGTCCAGCAGCGACATAGACACATTTGTATCTCAAGGTGGTTGATACTTATTTCCCGTTGACCCTTGATGAACACCGTAGGGGTGTTGGGATGCCAGCCCTGCACACAGGTGCAAGTCCCCGTGTAACTTAGAGGTGGCCTCTGTGTCCTCAGCCCCTTCCTGTCCACAGTTCCTCCGTGACTGTGAGGGTAAATTCTGAGGTGTTACACGGCAGGTGTGTATGTACACACCACACGTCTCTGTACACCCATCCACGGATGCTTAGGTTCCCTATCTTGGCTATTGTAAGTAACGCTGCTCTGAACAAAAGGGAGTGTGTATCTTTCTGAGTTAGTGTTTTTATTCTCTTCAGATAAATACCTAGAAATGGGAATCGCTGGGTCATATGGTAATTGTATGTTTTAAATTTTTGAAGAGCCTCCAAAATGTATTTCCATAGCGGCTGCACCTGTTTTTAGCAGAGTTGTTGATTTAGAACTTTGATCAAAGGATCCAGTCATGGTGGGCTTTAAAGTCCTCATTAATAATCAGTGTGAGAGCGCCTCTTCTAAGCGTTGAATAGAGTCTTGGTCTCAATTTTGAGAAAGTGGTTTTGTGTCTTTAAAGATGACATGGCTGTTAGTATCAAGAGGGAAGCAGTTACTGGCTTGATTTGTCTTGCTTCCCCATGTACACAAAGGAAGCCTGCCTCTTCCGGGGCATGTTTTGGAAAGGTACAGAGGATCATAAGACTGTTGGAGGGGACAGCCAGGCGGCGAGGACTCTGAAGTTATGAGTAAAAAGTTGAGATACAAGAAGAAGCTTTAGAGAAGATGTGTAGGTGTCTCGAGGAGTATGAGTGAGTTCTCATCGTTTGAGAGCATAGAAGTCATTCCACTCCCCAGAAACATTAGGCTTGCTGGGGGTGGCTAAGAAGCAGCAAAACCACGTGTGATTCCGGGGATGTCCTCTGGAGGGCGGTCCTGTGAGCCAGGGCGGTTTGGTTTATTTTGCTTTCTCTTGAGTTTGGGGAAAATAAGCAGTCCCAGTATTGACACTGATACCGTGTGATCAAAGTCAAAATTATATGGTTTCAAGATGAATTTTTTTTTCCTCCTAAAACTACTGTTGCTTTCATTTGTTTTTAATCAACATAGTCATTTTGAAGTTTGAAATACAATTAAGGAGAAGACAGCTCAGGGGGGAGCTTGGGCTATTGTTTGTTCGTTTGTTTTCAAAGCAGGAGAAATAGCGGTGGACCGCCAGAAGGAGCGACTGACTTCCCTGGCCGCGGGGCTGTGGAGGCAGCTGGGCCTCACTTTTCACAGGAATGTTACACCCGCCCTCAGAGGTGTGTGTGGGGTGCAGACAGCGTGGCGTCAGGATGCGCGCGCACGCACGCAAGTTTCCCGCCAAGCTGGGGGCGCTTCTCCCCGTGGCATCGTCAGCAGCTGCCTGTGTCTGCTCCGCTCTGATCAGGAAGAGAGATCACTTACAGGCGTCTGTCCGGGGGAACGTGGCTTCTTTCAGGCAGCCCCAGGATCGCTTTTTTAAGTGAATAGTTTCTAAACACAGGCCATGATTCTCGTCTTAAGTAGTTCACTTTGGTGATTCTGTGATATAGCCATACTTCTTGCTTTTCACCGAGGACACAAAGTCTGGTTGAATAATTCTCAGCTCGAAAATAGGCCTTCCAGGGGATTCCCTCTCTCCCGGGCCTCGCTCGGTGAATACTCTGGACCAGAGAGGACAGTCTAGCTTGGGGATCAGCACGCTTCTGCTGTGAAGAGCCAGGTGGGAGGTGGTGTGGGCTTTGGGGCCAGACGGGCTGCGATGCCACACTCAGCTCTGCTGTGAAGGGGCCGCCGGCAGCGGAGATGAAATGGGTGGCTGGGCTCGCGCCTGGGTCTGGCCTGAGGCCGCTGTGGGCAGGCCCCTGGTCGCCCATCCGTTGGCCACCAGGCTCTTTCCTCCCCGTCCTCGCCAGCCCCTCCCCTTGGGGAGCACAGTCTGGTGTCCTAGAAGCAGGGCCCTCACCCCTGATGGTCCTGAAAGCACCGCAGCCTTCCTCACGTCTCCAGGTGAGCAGGACGTGGCGTGACAGTCCACTGGCTTATAGTGATTTAAGAGGCCTGTGTGTGTGCTCTGTGCACAGCACCTGAGACGGGCCTGTGTGTGTGCTCTGTGCACAGTGCCTGAGACGGGCCTGTGTGGGGGCTGTGATGCGGGCCTTTTCCAATCTGCGGATGAGTTCTTAAGTTCTCGGATGGTGTTTTGACGACCAAGAGTTCCTCATGTTTCGTGCCCGCGTCTCCTGTCTCTTCTGTTGCTTTCTGTGCTGTTGAGTCTCGTCCGCACCTCCAGACCCGTTCTCTTATGCGCTTTTCTAGAAGCTTTCGTGTTTGGGTCTCTTTGCCTTGGAGGATGTGTAGCTGTCGGGCTCTGTACACTGTCATCCCTGCTGCATAACCACCTCTGGTGGACGCCCGAGGGCTGTCTCTGCAGGTCTGTGTCCAGGCTTCTAGTCTGTTCTCTCTCCTTCAGCCAGTCCCACGGTGTCTTAACTGCAGTGTCCTGAAGTCTTGGTGTCTGGTAGAGGAAGTCCTCTCCCGTGTCCTTGTTCAGGAGGGCCCTGGTCACTCTTGGCCCTTTCCATCTCCATGTCCAGGGTAGGGTCGGCTTGAAGTTTCCACTCCTCAGGAGCACAGAGCCCTCCTGGGGTCTGAACCGAGGCTGCGGTCCCTCTGGCCATTTAGGGGAGGTTGGCGTATTTACAGGCAGCACAGGTGTTTTTTAGTCTTGAGTAGAGACCACACATATCTTTCATTAGCTGATGCCTTTGGATTCTCTTTTAATACTTTCGGATAGTGTTATAAATGGCATCATTTAAGTTCTTGTTTTCTTGTTCTGTTTGCTGTTCTTTGTTCTAATTCAAGGTTTCATCATTAAGGTGGGTTGCTGTAGAGGTATGTCAGGCATGTCAGTTAGCCGTCACCATGATGAGGCTGTTACATGCGATCTGAGAACCTCGAGGTGGGTGGGTGGGCGGCTCTGATCTCAGTGAGACTCCCTCCAGGTCTGCATTCAGCTGCCTGTCCAAGAGCCACAAGACGGAAGTGCTGAACATTTCACCCGGACCTCTTGTCTTAGATGCAGCTTATTTTTAAATAGGAACATAGTAGTGTTGAATATGACCCTCATTTTTAAAAGTGTAACCCAAGGATAAAAATAGTGACACGTGAAGCGATGTTCAACATCACTACTAGGGAAATGCAAATCAGAACCACAGTGGGATGGTACCTCATGCCCATTGAAAAGACTGTTACCAAAAAGGGAAGAAGTAACAAGTTTTGGTGAGGGTTGGAGAAAAGGGCACTTTGGGTGGGAATGTGAATCGGTGCAGCCACTATAGAGAACAGTGTGGAGGTTTCTCAGAAAACTGAAAACATATCTGTGGTCTGTCTGTTCTGCTTCTGGGTATTTACCCAAAGAATGTGAAGGTGCTCATTCAGAGACATGCCCCGCCGTGTTCGTTTAGCGTTCATTGTAGCCAAGGTGGGAAGCAAGCTAAGTGCCCATCAGCAGATGAGTAGATAAAGACGATGTGAGGCGTAAACACTCACACTCACACTCACACAAAGGCATGCCACGCCGTTAAAGATCTGATCTTGCCGTTTGAGACAACATGGACTTAGAAGGTGGTATGCTAAATGAAATAGACGAAGAGAGACAAATACTATATGCTGTCATCATGTCTGATGTGTGTGTGTGTGTGTGTGTGTGTGTGTAAATGAACAGACAGCATGGACTGCTGGTTAGAGAGGAAGGGAGGTGGAGGAGGGCAAGACGGGCGGACAGGTAGCGGCGTGGGACCGCCGGACCCTTCGGACTCCACTGGCGAGCACGCCGCAGGGTGCACGCGCGTGAAACATACAATGTTACAAACCGGCGTTGCCTCAGTTTAAACACTGCAGCCACAGTCTTTAGAATTACTCTCCTCATTCTAGGCTAATAAAAGCTGGACGTGTCTGTTACTGAAACATAGCTGAGGCGATGAGAAATGCAGCAGGCTAGGCACAGAGCTGGTGAAGGAGCAGACTGTGCTGCTGGGGGTACGCAGTGGGTGCGGCGTGTTTCCAGTGGGTGCGGGATGCACGGCGGGGCCTGGGCAGGCGCTCTGCGCTCGTCAGTCACCTGATCCCACGGTTGCCGTGTGGGGTGGCTGCCAGTGAGCCTGGGAGCCAGCAAGGACTCGAGGCGGTCTGGCTCGGGAGCCCAGCCTACAGCCGCATCAGATGAGAGTGAGACTGAAAATCTTCATCGGGCCTTGCACGGCCTCAGCCAGAACCGCCAGGGCGGCAGCCTGGGCCTCTCCTCCGGCTGCTCTGGCCTCATTCTTGTGGCGGCGTCCAGGGCACAGCGGGGCAGGCTCCTGTCCACAGCCCCTTGTGTCTCTGTTCGGCTTCGAGGCTGCCAGAGTCCACCAGTCCACAGCGGGAGACCTGGGGACGGCGAAGGGCGTGGATGCGGTGGAGTTCAGAATTGGGGCGTAGTTAAAGGTTCACTCTCTTTGCAGCAGGTGTTTTATCACGAGTTAATATTGCATTGCCTACATCTGTTGAGATTTTCCTTTCCCATTTGTTCCTTTAAACAGGTCAGTTACTCTGGGTTCTGCTCCTTCCTCATCCCCTCTCCCTAAACACCAAGTCAGCCTTGAGTTCCTAGAATTAACTCAGCTTAGCTATCATATTTTATGCTGTTTATACACAGTTGTGTTTGCTTTACTAAATAATATAGATGTAAGATCCTAACTTACTATTGGCATTGACCTGTAATGTTCCCCTCTTGGAATAGTAATCTGACTGTTCTTAATCTTATAGTACCTTATGTAATTTGAACGTAAACATACGTGTCATATCAACAGCTATCTACTGAGATTCTGTTATTTGAATAGGTTATTTTTTTGTGTTTAGAAAAGTGAGATAGACATCACACCATAAAAGGCGTGCTCTGAAAGTGCTGTACTTCAGATTTTATTGAACATATCCTCATGTTATGCAGCCTAGCTGCCGTTCCGTCCCTCAACATTGCCTTCATTTTGGAAGGAAACCTTAGCCTGTTGGAATCCCTCTCCTCTCCACCTTCCTCCTGGCCCCTGGCAACTGACAACTCACTGCGCTTCTGTGGGTTTGCCTGTTCTAGACAGTTCATGTAAATGAAACCAACTGTGTGGATTTTGTGTCCGTATTCTTTTATTTGCCATGTTTTCAAAGTTCATCCGTGTTAGTGATTAAGTGGGTGCCTCGTCCCTTTTCTGGCTGGATAATACTCCGTAGTGTGAATATTCCACGCTGTTGATGGACCTCTGGGTCACTCCCTAGTGTAGCTCCTGTGCGTAACGCTGCTGTGAACACGTGTATGCGTGCTCTTGCATGGACATGTTTTCAGTGTTCTTGGTTAAATCCCTGGAGTGGGGTCACTGGGTGGGTGACTGTTTTCAGTACAGACAACATACTTTGCCCTTCTTCCAGGAGGTGATTGTTCACACCAGATGATTTGAACGTTAAAGATATTCTATGTTTCTATGAGTAAATTTCCTTTAGTCCTCATGAGATAAATCTTGACTGAAAAGAAGCTGAATTCTGAGTGAGCATCACAGGTACTTAGAATGGTTACTGAAAGTTCCCTGTGGGTTGAATTTTGACCTCGTTCTCATGGTCTGAAAACTCCCTGAAAGTGCAATTAGAGCTTGTCTGGAAGGGCAGGTGACGAGGCCGAGGTGGCTGTCTCTGGCCCCAGGTCTACCCTGTGGCCCGTCTGACCCTCCCTGCCCTTCCCCCAGGAGAGTCACCCTAGCCCAGCGGCTTAACTCTGAGGACAGGCATTAAGTCCTCACTGCCCATTTCCTTTTTTTTTTTTTTTTTAATTTTTACTTTATTTTACTTTACTGTATTGGTTTTGCCATACATTGACATGAATCCACCACGGGTGTACATGAGTTCCCAATCCTGAACCCCCCCTCCCACTCCATATCATCTCTCTGGATCATCCTTGTGCCATTTCCTTTTAAGATAAAACCATACCTTCTCATTTTCTCACGGAGCATCCTAAGCTCAGGGACACTCGGTGTTTCTGCAGTGGAGGTCCAGCCCCACACCCATGCCGGGCAGGTCTGGGGGCCAACGAGGGGCCGGCACATCCTCCTCCCCTCCCCTCTGCCTGGATCAGCTCGGCGTATGAGGCTCCGTGTTAGAGTCTGTTTAGGGAGGAAGACCCTCGTGTGTGGGGGAACACGGGGAAAGCCACCGCCTGACGCCCTCGGGGGGCCCGCTGAGTGTGCAGTCCGCTCTGTCGTGTGCTCAAGTCGTGTCCCACTCTCTGTGACCCCGTGGACTTGGCTTCCTTGAGAGCTCAGCTGGTAAAGAACCCGCCCTCAATGCAGGAGACCCCGGTTGAACTTGTGGGTCAGGAAGATCCCCCAGAGAAGGGATCGGCTACCCACTCCAGTGTTCTTGGGCTTCTCTGGTGGCTCAGCTGGTAAAGAATCCGCCTGCAATGCAGGGGACCTGCGTTCCATCCCTGGGTTGGGAAGATCCCCTGGAGAAGGGAAAGGCCACCCAACCCGTATTCTGGCCTGGAGAATTCCGTGCACCGTATAGTCTGTGGGGCTCAGAGTCGGGCACGCCCGCACGACTCTCACTTTACTTCCACTCTGTGCTGTTTCTTCGCCCTCATTGTCTCTTGTTCCTTCTGGTTTGGGGAGGCTGAGTGTGTGTGTGTGTTGGTCTCTTGACCTTTCAAAGACCCTCAGGGAGTGACTTCTCTTGGGTCTTAGAAGTACCAGGTGGTGGACTTAGGCAGTACATTTCTCATTTAGAGTCGTCTTTTAGTGGGGTTTCCAGCCTTGCCCTGGCCTCGGGGAAGCAGCCTGTGTTCCGCTCTTGCTGACCAGGCACAGGGCCGCAGCTTCCCGCGGCGCTGCTGTGTGTCGTTCACCTTGTTGCGGGCGAGCTGTGTGTTGCGCAGCTTTGCCTTTGTGGCTTTACTGATCGCTCCTGCCCATCGAGGTCTAGAGCACACACTGAGCTGCGAACCTCGAGTCGTGGTAGCGTTTGAGAACACAGTTCAAGTTAGTGCAGGTGCTCTTCTGATTTAAGCTGTTGCTCATTTAGAGATGAGGTGAGGGTTGGAGAGGAGGGCTGCTTTAGAAAGTCAGTTCACACGAAGAACCCAGGTCTCCCACATCACACGCGGATTCTTTACCAGCGAATCTGCCTGCAATGCGGAAGACCTGGGTTCAATCCCTGGGTCAGGAAGATCCCCTAGAGAAGGGAAGGGCCACCTGCTCCAGTATTCTGGCCCGGAGACTCCCATGGCCTGTATAGTCCGTGGGGTCACAAAGACTCGGACGCGACTGAACAGCGTCACTTTACACAAGGAAGAAGGAGTGCTGCTCTGCTGTCCTCTGACGCATGATACGCGAGACCCAGACTGGACGGGGCGCATGGGCAGCACGGGAAGTCCCGGTGACGGGGTTCACCCCGGTCCCCAGCTGTTGGCTTTGCAGATGGAAGGCTGAAGTAGGCCTCGCTGTGAACATTAGCAAACACCTTGACCTTATTAGCCTTACTCTGGGTGATAATGTGGATCCAAGAAGGGATGTTTGGAGTCTCGGCTTCTGTGAGGTGCCCCTGTACCCCCACTAGGAAATCAGCACTTGAACATTTTAGCCAGGAAGGTACTGAATGCAGTAACTGTAGACTGAGCTGATTTTATCTGGATAGAGCTTGGGTTGTGCTCTACATATATCTGACCACAAGTATGTCTTCCTTTAAGATGTAGGATTTAAAATGATTGGGCAGGCACCATTAAACAGGGAAATCAGATTATAATCAATTACTTACTTCTCTTACTGAAGCAGTAGTTGCAAAAGCTAGTTCTATAAGTCAATGCAAATTTTGTAAAGAAAAGTGTTGAGTGAATTCAGTCCTGTGTCAAATTAGGTAGGATCGTTTTTGCAAGAAATAAAATTTTTGTAGGTAAGATGAACAATAAGATTCCACTGCTGAAGACTCACAGCATGTAGGTAGTTGTTATCCCTCTTGTAGTTCTGTTTTTCTTGTGAATCCTTTATTTCAGGACTAAGGAAGAGTGTGGGTCTGACCATTTTCTGTTTCTTTTTTGAAACTTTAAAGTGACGCAGCATAAAGATTTTTGCTAAGTTTTTTTCTCTGAGTAACTAAAGTGCATTGCATTTAAAGCATCACCAGTCTTACTGGATTCACTTTAGGAACTTATCCTGATATGTGTATTTAGAATCATATAATTTATTATTGGTAGTAGTTTTTCCTTTTTTTACTTTTTCATAAGTAAAACTAAACTAAATAGCTTGAATTTGCATCTGTAATTAAAATTTGACTCCTTGCTTAAAAGTTTTCCATCAGCCTCTTCAAAGGGCACACTTCACTTGTGAGGGTTTCCAGCTCCTCAGTCTGAGAGGTTGTTGCTGACAGCTTTGGGATGCGTGAGTGCCATTTCTGCTGAACTGAGTAAAAATGATGCTCAGATTTCCTCTGATCACTGAGGGCTCCCTGCTTCTCTGGATCCAGGAACCCAAGTCCCCTGAGGGATGAGTGCCCTCTGGGGAACTCAGCTGAACCCCCAGGGAGATCGGAGCCGGCAGCAGGCTCTTCTGCACAAGAAATGCTGCAGAGGACTGACCTTTGTGCCAGGAAACCTCCGAACACAGCACAGACTCTCCGTGTCTCCGGTTGTGACCTGAACTGATTGTAGATGTTTGCAGAGTTTATGGTGACATTCAGCAATACGTGAACCATGAACTTCCAGGTGTTCAAGCTGGTTTTAGAAAAGGCAGAAGAACCAGAGATCAAATTGCCAATATCCGTTGGATCATCGAAAAAGCAAGAGAGTTCCAGAAAAACATCTATTTCTGCTTTCTTGACTATGCCAAAGCCTTTGACTGTGTGGATCACAATAAACCGAAAAATTCTGAAAGAGATGGGAATACCAGAGCACCTCACCTGCCTCTTGAGAAACCTATATGCAGGTCAGGAAGCAACAGTTAGAACTGGACATGGAACAACAGACTGGTTCCAAATAGGAAAAGGAGTATGTCAAGGCTGTATATTGTCACCCTGCTGATTTAACTTATATGCAGAGTACATCATGAGAAACGCTGGGCTGGAAGAAGCACAAGCTGCAATCAAGATTGCCGGGAGAAATATCAATAACCTCAGATATGCAGATGACATCATCCTTATGGCAGAAAGTGAAGAGGAACTAAAAAGCCTCTTGATGAAAGTGAAAGAGGAAAGTGAAAAAGTTGGCTTAAAGCTCAACATTCAGAAAATGAAGATCATGGCATCCAGTCCCATCACTTCATGGGAAATAGAAGGGGAAACAGTAGAAACAGTGTCAGACTTTATCTTTTTGGTCTCCAAAATCACTGCAGATGGTGATTGCAGCTATGAAATTAAAAGATGGCTTACTCCTTGGAAGGAAAGTTATGACCAACCTAGACAGCATATTCAAAAGCAGAGACATTACTTTGCCAACAAAGGTCCGTCTAGTCAAGGCTATGGTTTTTCCTGTGGTCATGTATGGATGTGAGAGTTGGACTGTGAAGAAAGCTGAGTGACTGAACTAAACTGAACTGATGGTGACATTGCTACCAGAGTGTGTTTATTCCAGAGAACAAAAATCTTCAGGTTTCTTTTACTCTCCTTCTGTCAGAATATCATCAGCAGACTCTGTCTCTAACTGCAAGGCTGGTGCTCAGGACTGGAGGCGCAGGCTGGCGAGGCCTGGATCCCACCCCCAGGGAGGCAGGCGGCCTCACGTGTACCTGCAGACTGCGAAGCTGGCTGGGAGAGAGGGAGTCCTGGCCATAGGGAAACAACAATGTGTTTATGAGGATTTTGTCTCTGGATCAAGAGCTCAAAACCGGCTCCAGATGCTTGTACCGTTTGTGTTTGATTATAGTGACCTTTCCAGCGTTTGTCTCCTCCGCTTCCCTATCCCAGGAAAGTCGGAGAAACTTAGCAAGAAAGTGGAAATCATCACAGTCCAGGCCATGGCTTGGATCTTCTCCAAGAGTTTGGTTATAACTGCTAATTAAACACAGTCTAGCTAATTTAGGAAAATACTAAATACAACTTCATATGATTAAACATAGAATTACCATATGGTCTATTTTTCTGTCAACAGATACTAATTCTACTTCTAGGTTAATATCCAGAGAATTGGAAGTAGGGTCAGGTATTTGTCCACTCGTGAATACGAATGTCCATACAGCATTATTCACAACAGCCAAAACGTGGAAGCAGCCCAGATAGCCATTGGGGAGTAAAAGTGAAGTCGCTCAATCGTGTCCAACTCTTTGCGACCCTCTGGATTATAGTCCGCCACGCCAGACTTCTCCTCCGTCCAGGGGATTTTCCCAACCCAGGGATCAAACTCAGGTCTCCCACATTGCAGGCAGCCTCTACTCTCTGAGCCACCAGGGGGGAATCCTTGAATAAACAAAATGTGGTGGGCGGTTTTTTGTTTTTTTTTTTTCCCCCCAATATTGGAATGGAGTATTCTTCATCCCTGGAAAAGAATGATGTTCTCACACAGGCTACAGCAGGGATACACCTCGAAGACATTATGCTAAATGAAACATGTCAGACACAGAAGAACAAATAAGAAACATTGCACCTCCGTGAGGCATCTAGAGCCGGGATGTTCATGGACGCAGGAAGGAGGAGGTGGTTGCCTAGAGAATGAGGGGTGAGCGTGCCGTGGCTCACAGGCTCGCCTTGGGGAGTGGAGGGCTCTGAGCTGGGTGGTGGGGGTTGTCCATCAGTGTGGATGTACTGAGTGCCACTGAACTGTACACTCAAAAGCGATTAAAATGGTAAATGCTGTTTGATTTTGCCATAATAAAAAATTATGTTCCAAATTATGTTCGCTAATATTTTATTTAGGACAAAAATTGTGTGTGTGTGTGTGTGAAGCAAAGCTAAGCTGAAGCTGTTTCTCTTAGACCGCCCCTTCCCCATGCCTAGCCTGGCAGCAGGAGTTCAGGTGACAGACAGCCCCGAGGTTTTCCACAGGACAGGCAGGTCCAGGGGGGAGTTGCAGGCACCTTCTGACCTGGATGAGGGCTCCGTGACCTCAGGAGGGCGGCTGAACGCTGGACCTCGGTTTTCATCTTGTGAAACCAATTCAGTGCGATGCCCGGGACCCCAAGTGCCGACGGGCCCATGATGTCTGTCGTCCCCCTCCGCCTCCTCGTCGTGACTTCTGAGACACTCCATTGATGACTGGCGCTTCCCCTCCTTGCTTTCTGGGAAGGATAGGGGGAGAGTGAGGAGTTGTCACTGAATGGGGAGCCATCTGACGGCAGGTGTAGACGTCTTCTGGGTATGGAGGTGTTGGCGCTTCTCCGTGACCTGAACTGCAAACGGTTTCAGAATTGTAAACATAGCCATTCGGCTACTGAGCTGTGAGCGTTGGAATGTAGTTCTGATTGGACCATGGTGAAGTCGTCGTTCCTCTCGACAGCCAGACTCCCCACTGGTTCCCCAACCCTGAGACTTTGCTGTCCCCTCTGGTTCACTGGTTGCCGTGGCTGATGGAGAGGAGCACACCCGCGCGTGTGGACTGTTCTCTGCCTCTCTGGTGCCCTGATTGACACTTCAGCAGCTCCCACCTCCCGGCTGTCTTCCGGCCGTGTCCTTCACTGCTGGGTCTCTGTCACGTGGTCTCTTCCTTGTCTGTTCCAGGCATCTGGACGTTGACGACCCTCCTCTGATGGGGAGGGACCATTCCTGCTGACTGGTCTCCGTCCTCTGACCGAGGCTGTTCCCTGTGGGGACCGGAGAGTCCTGTTGAGACGGAACTTGGCTGGTCAGGCAGTGGGCGTCAGAGTCATGCAAGGGGATTGCCTCCCCGCCAGGGACCCCCAGAAACCCCAGGTGGCGGGGAATGGCCCCAGGAGCGTGGTTTTGAAGCTGCACCCTGACGCTCTGTGAATCAGTTTGAGAATCTGTGGACGGAGGGATGTTGCCCGTCTCGGGTCAAGTGTCGCACGTCTGAACTGCGCGGTTCAGTTTAATCAGGCTGATCTCACGTGGGTTTAGGAAATTTAATTAGCTCACATTTATTTAAAGTCGCATCAGCTCAGTCGTGTCCGACTCTTTGCGACCCCATGAATCGCAGCACGCCAGGCTTCCCTGTCCATCACCATCTCCCAGAGTTCACTCACTCACATAGTCTTCATTAATTGCCGCTTTTTCTCACAAAACAGTATTTATCTTTTTAAACCTCCTCATTGCTTTTTCATACTTAATATTCCAGATTGGTTCCCTCCAGAAACAAAATAATATCAACTGAAGACGTCAACAGCTTGTGTCGTTCTTGCTGTCGGTTTTCAGAATGATTCTTAATTCTGATATTCGTAGATTTTTAACTAATTCACTTCACTGTTTTCCATTTACCTGCCTTCATGTATCTCTGGCATTCGTGAGCTATTTAGTCATTTCAGGGAATTCTGTGTGTGCTCCCTACACTGCGGCCGGTCTTTTCGCCCTCCTCCCTTTGGCGTTCTGTTACTCTTTAAAGGCAGTGAGTTAATTGCGTGCAGATGCTGTGTGCGCGTGGCTCCTCAGGACGAAGTTTTGGAGCCCCTGGCCCGGGCTCAGGATGGCTCCAGCGCATCTCAGGAAGCAGGGCTGCGTGTGGTCCTGCCTGATCCTGGAGCGTGTGGTGATACCTGATTGATTCCCGAGAGGGGATGTCAGAGACACGAGAGAGACCCCGCTTACAGAAAAACCAGATTATTCATCTGAGGCATTTTTATTTGACATTTTAAAGTTCCTCATTTTGTAGGAGAGGTACTTTCATGAAAGGTTGAAGGCGCACTGTTGTGGCCTTGGAGTTGGACACAGGCAGTGAATGTGTGAGTTAACTACAGCTAACACAGCTACTTATCCAAACTAGAAGGCAGAGAAGTGGTGAGGCTGCTGGGGGTCAAGCGAGTGGAGAAAGACTCGAAGTGGGGCACATAGAGCAGGGTGGAGGTGCCAGATGCGATGTGGACGTGCAGGGCAGCCGAGACCCCACGTGTCTCTAGCCAACCGTCAGGACAGGCGTCCTTCTCTCCCCTCCAGCCACCTGCCTCCCAGGGTGGCACCAGCCAAGGGGAGGGAGACCCCGGTGATGCTGTTGAGAAGGCGGGAGGCACGCGGACCTGGTGCTGCGCACTCAGCGCTCAGGCGTGCTTATCTGTAGCGTGTGTCCCGACTGTGCTGGGTGCCCTCCCACTCCGAGGAGTGGGCTCTCACGGCCCAGAGGTGGGAGGGCCCAGGGGCTCAGCTTGGGGTGGCGGGGGCTGCACCCTGAGCGGGGACCAGGGAGCGCAGCCCAAGCTTTCTCAGGACGGTCCTGGGTGCGCAGGCGCTCAGATGGTTCCTGATGAGCCAGTCACGCTGCAGCAGCCCCTCGAGCAGCCCCTGCTGTGTGCCAGTGTCCCCTGTGAGACCGCCCAGGGCCAGCCTATGAGCCATGAATCCGGAGAGCCCCGTGGGCTGGGGCCGCAGCGGAAGGAGCTGGAGGAGAGCCGTGTACAGTGACTGATAAAGGGCTCCTTGCACGTGTTGTGGAAGCAAGCGGTGAGAAGGTTTAAAGCCTGTCTACCTTTAGTTCATGTTCACTTGAAAAGTTCTCTTTCAGTGAAGTCGGCATGCAGATTATATAATCGGAATAAAATGATAGCTTTTATATTGTTAAATAGGACTGGGTTCAGTGAGTGTGGTAACAGTGTTTTGAACAGTCAGACTCTGTAAAGGAGGGCTGAGAGGTTCTGTCGACTCTGTTGCTGGCTCTCTGGCTTTAGATCACAGAGAGGGATGGCTGCGACTGTCCGAGACGCCCAGGCCCTCCTCTTCTTCCGGCCGCCTTGCCTCCCGTCTGCGCGCCAGGTTAGCCTTTTCCTGTAGCGTGGACACAGCCTCCAGGCAGATGGCTGGCGAGTCAGCGGGCTCACTGTGTCCACCTCAATCCTCGCTACCCAGGGTCCGCTGTCTGAACCAGTCGTGTGGTGGGTTTTGTTCCGTTTTCTGGGTCTCATGGACCAGTAAGAAAATCCAGAGACTGATTCTCTTATGGTTGGAGCACATTTCATTTAAGAAATGCACTTTCTGAAGCAGTGAATTTTAACAGGTCAGCAGTACCTGTTTGAGGGTATCTCTTTTGCTCTTCAGTTCAGTTGCTCAGTCGTGTCCGACTCTTTGCGACCCCATGAATCGCAGCATGCCAGGCCTCCCTGTCCATCACCAACTCCCGGAGTTCACTCAGACTCACGTCCATCGAGTCTGTGATGCCATCCAGCCATCTATCTCATCCTCTGTCGTCCCCTTCTCCTCCTGCCCCCAATCCCTCCCAGCATTAGAGTCTTTTCCAATGAGTCAACTCTTCGCATGAGGTGGCCAAAGTACTGGAGCTTCAGCTTTAGCATTGTTCCTTCCAAAGAATACCCAGGGCTGATCTCCTTTAGAATGGACTGGTTGGATCTCCTTGCAGTCCAAGGGACTCTCAAGAGTCTTCTCCGACACCACAGTTCAAAAGCATCAATTCTTCGGCACTCAGCCTTCTTCACAGTCCAACTCTCACATCCATACATGACCACAGGAAAAACCATAGCCTTGACTAGGCGGACCTTAGTCGGCAAAGTAATGTCTCTGCTTTTGAATATGCTCTCTAGGTTGGTCATAACTTTTCTTCCAAGGAGTAAGCATCTTTTAATTTCATGGCTGCAGTTACCATCTGCAGTGATTTTGGAGCCCCAAAAACTAGTCTGACACTGTTTCTACTTTTGCTCTTAGGATGTTTTAAAATAAAACTTTATTCAGGGGCAACACTAAAACGTGGNTGCCAGGCCTCCCTGTCCATCACCAACTCCCGGAGTTCACTCAGACTCACGTCCATCGAGTCTGTGATGCCATCCAGCCATCTATCTCATCCTCTGTCGTCCCCTTCTCCTCCTGCCCCCAATCCCTCCCAGCATTAGAGTCTTTTCCAATGAGTCAACTCTTCGCATGAGGTGGCCAAAGTACTGGAGCTTCAGCTTTAGCATTGTTCCTTCCAAAGAATACCCAGGGCTGATCTCCTTTAGAATGGACTGGTTGGATCTCCTTGCAGTCCAAGGGACTCTCAAGAGTCTTCTCCGACACCACAGTTCAAAAGCATCAATTCTTCGGCACTCAGCCTTCTTCACAGTCCAACTCTCACATCCATACATGACCACAGGAAAAACCATAGCCTTGACTAGGCGGACCTTAGTCGGCAAAGTAATGTCTCTGCTTTTGAATATGCTCTCTAGGTTGGTCATAACTTTTCTTCCAAGGAGTAAGCATCTTTTAATTTCATGGCTGCAGTTACCATCTGCAGTGATTTTGGAGCCCCAAAAACTAGTCTGACACTGTTTCTACTTTTGCTCTTAGGATGTTTTAAAATAAACTTTATTCAGGGGCAACACTAAAACGTGGGTTTTCCTGGCTGGACTTCACGCCAGTGCCTCCTAGGAAAGCGGCTGATGGTCTCGGCGCCTGCCCCCCCAGGAGCTGTCGGCTCCTGCATCTCCGTCAGCGGGGGCTCAGGTCTGAGGCAGGCCACGTGTCACACAGTCTCTGCCGTGGGAGCAGCTTTGCCCTGGGTCTCGGCGTCTGCCTCTTTGCTGAGTCCTGAGCCGTGGCTTCTGCTCTGTGGTGCGACTTTCCGGTCCCCACTTGTCCTGAGGCCGGGTGGCCCTCGGAGCGGAGGGGGCTGGGCTGAGGGGTGTCAGGGTTCCCTCCCCTCGTTTGTTCGGTCAGCGGTGACCACGTGTTCTCAGCACTGGGGGCACGTCAGTGAGCTCGATAGAGGGGACCCTGCCCACAGGAGCTTGGCGGCATCCAGCCACGATTTGTTAGTAAAAGTCAGATGACACAGAGCTGGGTGAGGACTGGAAACACCAGAGTGGGCCAGCACGTGGACGGTGCCAGGAGGGGCCGTGGACTTGGGTCGGGAGGAGGCGGCGGTGCAGCTGCTGTTGAGATGAGCAGAAGAAAGCAGCTGTGAGAGCTCCATGCCCAGAGCGTTCCAGGCCGAGGGAGGAGCGGGTCCAGAGGCCCCAGGGGAGCGCAGGCCCGGTTCAGACGTCAGGAGGGAGTGGCCCCGGGCTGGCGCCTGTGCTCCCGAGGTCAGCCCTGCTGTGAGCACTTTTCCACCCAAAGAGGGCACAGTCACGAGGCCCCAGGGGTGGGCAGCGGAGGGTCCCGGGGTGGGGCTCGAGCCCCTGGCGAGATTGCAGGGCCCGTGATGTCCACCGAGAGCCAGCAGAGTGTCAACAGGGAGGTGAAGGCCAGTTCAGCAGGGCTGGTCACACGAGCCCGCAGGAGTCCATGTTTGAACGTGCAGAACCACGGAGAGCTCCGCGGGACCTGCCGCCTCAGAGCTGCAGAGCTTGCTGCCAAGCTCGCGTGTCCAGGATGGTGGACCA
>SJXQ01002905.1:147689-162635 GCA_006408695.1 Aepyceros melampus
GTCCTCGGGAGGGGCGGCCACGCCTGCCCCCTGGGTCCCAGCCTCTGGGGACCTGGCCCCCATCGCCTGGGAGGGCCTCCCTGCCTGCTGCCACCCAAGGCCCTGCCCAGGTGTCCAGCTGGAGGCCCCGCTGTGTCCACTGCTCCTTGAATGGTGGGTGCCCTCTGCCTCCCGCGCTCAGCTCCCTGCCCCCCTCACCCAGGCCTGCCCGCAGAACCACGCGCCGCTGCAGCTTCCGGTCTACAGCAGATAGACCTCAGGTTTCTCAGTTAGTCTGTGTGGTTCTGCTCCACACGAGCCTCTTAGATTCAGTAAGAGGCCCCGGCCAGTGGGCCACTCCCCGTGGTGCTTGCTTCACCCTTGGGCACCATCTGAAGTCGGAGCGGCGAGTGTCCAGGCTGGGTCTCCCTGCCACCTCTCCCCACGGCTCACATGGCCTCTGCTCTTCCTTCCAGGCGAATGAAATGCTGCTCAGCGGGCGGAAGCTAACAGCACAGGAGGCGTGCGGCAAAGGGCTGGTCTCCCAGGTGTTCTGGCCGGGGACCTTCACGCAGGAAGTCATGGTCCGCATCAAGGAGCTCGCCTCCTGCAGCCCCGTCGTACGTCCAGCTCCTGTCCCGCCCTTTCTCTGCAGGGTGGCACACGGCCAGGAACTGAGGCTGGGCCTCTGCACACAGCGGGTGCCACTGGAGCGCAGTTAGACAGACATAGGCACTGAGAAGCGTCCCGTGGAGGGACAAAAGCACTCTTGATAAATTGTTTACCGTTTCCAAAGCCTTGCTTTTTTCCATGCATTTTCTCCCCTCAGTGAACGTAGGTTTGTGTTTTGTTGGCATATATCCAGCACTTACTAAAGTGCACTTAGCAGATGACAGGGTGAAACGTTATTTCCTATTAACTGACACAGCTGCCTTGTAAGCTGTCCCAGACATGACAACAACCCATTACAGAGAGTAAGTTCTGGTTAGAAGTCCCCTCGGTGGGCTTTCTGAGCGAGCCTCCCAGGAGTGGGCATCATTGCAGCCAGGGCAGGACCAGGGGCTGGAGAGCATGGCTGTCAAGAAACAGCGTAACAGCCCTTTGAAGTCCAGTTTGCCCCACATCCACAGTGGGTGAAATATGTGTCACACACTCGTCAGGCCTGGCGTGCGTTAGGAGAAGGCGTTTGGTCCTCCTCTTGCCAGGTGGCTCCTCGGGTCTAGTATCTGCTTCCAGAAGTGTAGGGGCTGTGAGGCACCAGCGCTTGCAGCCACAGTCCCCACTCACTTCCTGCTTGTTGTCTGGCACAGGTGCTCGAGGAATCCAAGGCCCTTGTGCGCTGCAACATGAGGCTGGAGCTGGAGCAGGCCAACGAGCGGGAGTGCGAGGTGCTGAAGAAGATCTGGGGCTCGGCGCAGGGCATGGACTCCATGCTCAGGTACCTGCAGAGGAAGATCGACGAGTTCTGACCGCCCGACCTCACCGCCCGGGCCAGGCTCGCCCGAGCTCCCACAGGGAAGAGGGACTTGACACAGCCAAGCTATTTATTGCCAAGGAGTTTCTAAGTACTGTAACTTTAAAATAAATAACTACAAAACTCCTTTGTCCAAACGTCATTATTTTATACTTAATACACACAAGTGTAAAAGTATAAAGGTGAGCTCTGAATTGCTCTGAGGCTTAATTTTTGTTATCTTCAGCTAGTACTGTATAAAAAAGTGTGTTTTCTTGGTTTGGGTGTCAGAAAAGTCTGAAATAATGTTTGTTTTCCTTGTTTTTTTCCTTCTAGAAGAAAAGAAAGAGGTGTTAGCCAGCCTCACCATTCCCTGCCCCAAATAGAAATATGGAAAGATGCGAGATGTGTCCTTATCTCTAAGAGGTCCAAAGCCTCAGAGATAGAAAATTCTAAATCAAATGGAAGACTTATCTTTTAGGATAAGTATTTCTGATTAAACACCCACTGATGGATATACCCCCGAAGTAAAATACACCTAGGGTTCATGCTGAGATAGCAACTGATTCTTCTTTTTTAAATGTCTGATTCTTACCCAGTTAACAGGAAGAAACCACTCTCTCTAGGGGAAAGCTTGTTTTACAGTATTAGTGAGTCACTGACTAGCTTCAGTAAGATATCTTAAATTGTAAGTTAATCTTAGCAGGTTTATAATTAGTTTTTCTGACCCTTTTGAAAAGTAACTACATAAGTGCTTCTTGTTGCTGGGTGAGAACTACTACTTTATATACCGTTTTGGTTTTCTATTTGCAGATATGATCAATGTATTACACCAAAAATAAAAGGTATTTTTATGTTTATAAAGTGTAATTTTTAGGTTCACTTAGAATATATTTTATTTAATAAGTTAAAATTCTTTTGGCACACTATTAAATGCAGAAACTCCTTTTTAAGAGAACTACCTTATTATATCGACGTTTCATGTTCTTGGTCTCTGCTTTCATGTCTACACAATATACCAAGTACAGGATGCTGTCCGAGAGTGCCCTGTGTAAATAGACGTCCGCATTCCCGCCAGGGGTGGGGACGATTCCAGAAGCCTGTCCCCCTGGCAGGCTTCTGAGCTTGCAATCATATTGAATGTATGAAGAGTGAAATAAAATCAAAACCTTATTTTTGTACAGTTTTGAAGTTTCTACTTAGAACCGACCACCTCCCGGCCTCGCGGAGAGCGTACAGAGTGTAAATCTCCTTTACTTGGATTGGTTGGTGCAGTATTTTTGCATCTGTGGGACCTACTTTTTTCGTTCTGTAGTTTGAACTATATATAAACTGTACAATCTGTAAAGTTTTTATAGAATAAATATTCAGCTGTGAAAACTGGTTAAATAAAACTAATATTTCTTAACACATTTAAAATGTTTCTCTTAATTCTTTCTTCTGAAGTTTCTTGTGTTTACTTTTCGTGTGAAATAACAGGCACAGGCAGGCATGTCACATTTGTACAGTTGAAAGGAGCTGGACCCATCCACCAAGTGACCTCGGTACGTATAGTAATAACAAACATCCTCCAGATCAGCCGTGATGCAGACCCTGAGCTCACCTGTCACGGGCATGCCAAAAACAAGAACTGCAGAACTACCATCTGAAAAAGCCCAGAACCTTCCAGAAAACATCTCTAACTACAGGTAAAAAGAACGGTCAGCGTGTAGGAGGGACAGTCGCAGCGTCATCAGGTCCTCTGCCCCTTGGTGGGCAGCCCACACACCGGAGCACAGTCTCCTGCAGGAGCAGAGTCAGCCCTGCGCTGGCCTTGCCGTCCAGGTGTCTGTGCAGCAGCCACTGGCAAGGCGCCTGGCTCAGGCCCACCTGCTGATCCTGGAGAGGCGGGTGGGGGCAGCCAGCACTCCCCCTGGGGCACGGACACTGTGGCGGTTGTCTGGACCCTGGTGCTGGCAGTGCTTTCGAATCCTCCAGCTCACTGGCCTCAGGACCCAGCCCCTCCCTCACCCACCAGCCTGTGGGCACCAGGACTGAGATGCCACATGGCCACACACTGAAGCCACAGCCACCCCTGGACAGCGCCCTGCCCGCCCAAGGGCCCAGGACCTGGCCCCACACACCAGTGCACAGGTGTACCCTTGGGGCCCTGCAGCCAGAGGCCCAGCCCCCGTGAGCAGCAGGCAGATGCCAGCCCTGGGCACCCGCAGCTCTACAGACTCGCCAGCAGGCCGGCACCTGTCCTGGGACCAGCTTGCCCCTGAGTTCTGCCACTCGCAAATGAATAAATACAACTATCTGAAAATCTATAGAACATAGCAGGAACAGCTGGGGGAAGTGTATAGCAAAATACAAGCTTCAGGAACAGGAGAAATCCCAACCTAGCCCTTGGTGGCTCAGACGGTTAAGCATCTGCCTGCAATGCGGGAGACCCCGGCTTTGATTCCTGAGTTGGGAAGAGCCCCTGGAGGAGGAAATGGCAATCCATTCCAGCACTCTTGCCTGGAAAATCCCATGGATGGAGGAGCCTGGTGGGCTACAGTCCATGGGGTCACAGAGTCGGACATGACTGAGCGACTTCACTCAAGTCAACCTTAGACCTACAAGAACTAGGAAAAACAGCAGAACCCTAATTTAACAGAAGGAAAGAAAGATAGATCCGAGCCAAAAAAAAAAAAAATTAAGCTAGTTCTTTGAAAAGATAAATGAGATTCATAAACCTTTAACCACTCATTAAGGGAAAGAAAGCCCAAATCAATAAAACCACAAAATGAAAAAAGTTAACTGACACTGTAGATAAACAAGAGATAGGAGAATACTACAGGCTATATAGCCATATACTATACCATATAGCTATATAGACAAATGAACAACCTAGAAGAAATGGATAACTTCCAACTTATAAACTTCTAAGACTGAAGGAAAAAACTTCCAAACTTCCCAGGAAAAAAGAATAAATGTGAGAAGACCAATTAACAGTAAGGAAAATTAATATATTATTTTGGCCATGCTGTCTGGCATGCAGGATCTGAATTCCCCAACCAGGGATTGAACTTGTGCACCGGCATGGGAAGCATGGAGTCTTAACCACGGGACCACCAGGGAAGCCCCGTGAGAGTAAATTCTTACAAGTCTCCCAAATAAAGTCCAGGCTTAAATGGGTTCACAAATTCACCAAAATATTTAAAGAACAGCTAACATCTGTCCTTGAACTATTCCCAAAAAATTGCAGAAGGAACAGTTTCGAACTTATGAGTCCAATACCCTGATTAAAAAAAAAACTAAGGACAGCACAGAAAGAAAATTATAGGCCAGTATCACTGATTAACATAGATGCAAAAATCCTAAATGAAATACTGCCAAACCAAGTCCAGTAGTACACTAAATAATACACCACGGTCAAATGGGATTTATCTCAGGGGTGCAAGCATTTTTCAATGTCCGCAGATCAGTATTAAGCAGCACCTTAACAAACTGAAGAATGAAAACTATGATCATCTCAAAAGGTGTAGAGAAAGCAGCTGACAAAATGCAACATCCACTCCATGATAAAAACTCCAGAAAGTGGTTATAGAGGGAACATACCTCAACATAAAGGGCATAGGTGACAAGCCCATAGTTAACGTCACACTCGGTTAAAAAGCTGTACGCTTTTCTCTGATAACAGGAAGAAGAAAAGGATGCCTACTCATCACTAGTATCCAACAGTACTGGAAGTCCTCGACAGACTCAGAAATAGGAGTTTATGGGACCTAATTAAAAGCTGCTGCACAGCGAAGAAAACCACTTTAAAAAGACAACCCAGAGGAGTGGGAGAAACTATTTGCAAATGTTATGATCAATAAGAGGTTAATACCTAAACTACATAGAAAGTTCATACAACTCAATATCAAAAATACCAACCAACCAGGTTTTTCTTTAAAAAGTGGGCAGAAGACCTGAATACACACTTTACCAAGGAAGACACAGCAGCACAGAGATGCTCCACGCTGTCAACCAGAAACCACGCTGTCAACCAGAAAATGCAGATCAGAGCCACGAGGAGGCATCAATTCACACCTGTCAGAATGTGCCTCACTGGGACTTCCCCAGTGGCCCAGTGGCTAAGACTCTGCTCCCAGTGCAGGGGGCATGGGTTCAATCCCTGGTCGGGGAGCTAGACTCCCACATGCCACAGCTAAGAGTTCACATGTCACAACTAAAGGTCCCGTGTGCTGCAAGCAAGGCCTGGAGCAGCACCAGATATAATAAATTTATTTTTTTAAAAGGCATCATTGAAAAGACCACAACTGTTGGTGAGGACATGGAGGAAAGGGACTCTCCTGCACTGTTAGTGGGAATGCAGGTTGGTGCAGCCCCTGCCTAACAAAATACAGGTTTCTCAAAAACAAAACTACCATATGATCCAACAATTCCACTCCTCAGCATATATCCAGAGAAAATGAAAACACCAGCTGGAAAAGATATACAAAACCCAGCGTTAGTAGCAGGGTTGTTTATAATAGCCAAGAAATGAAAGCAACCTGAGTGTGCATCAACAGATGAGTGGAAGACGAGGACGTGGAGTCAACATCTGCTGCTGCTGCTGCTAAGTCGCTTCAGTCGTGTCCGACTTCATGCGACCCCAAGACGGCAGCCCACCAGGCTCCCCGGTCCCTGGGATTCTCCAGGCAAGAACATGAGTGGGTTGCCCTTTCCTTCTCCAATGCATGAAAGTGAAAAGTGAAAGTGAAGTCGCTCAGTCGTGTCCAACATAATGATACTACTCAGTCCTAAAAAGAATGGGATTTTGCCATTTGCAACAACTTGGAAGAAATGGTTAGTGAAATGAGATGAAAAGACAAATGCTATAGGATTTCACTTATATGTGGAATCTGAAAGACTAATGAACAAAATAAAAAGAAACAAACTGGTAAAAACAAATTTGTAGTTACCATAGGGAGAGGGAGGTGGGGAGGGACAAGATAGGGGTGGGAGATGAAGATGTGTGTTAAATTTTTAAGCTACAAGGCTATACTGGTTTCCCACATGGCACAGTGGTAAAGAATCTGCCTGCCAATTCCAGAGACACAAGAGGCACAGGTTTGAACCCTGGGTCAGGAAGATCCCTGGAGAAGGAAATGACAACCCACTCCGGTATTCTTGCCTGGGAAATGCCATGGACAGAGGAGCCTGGCGGGCTGCAGTCCATGGGGCTGCAGAGAGTCAGACATGTCTGAGTGCACGCACACGCACACACAAGGATACACTGTACACTGCAGGGAGTGCAGCCAGTACTTTGTAATAACTATAATTTGTGAATCACTATGTTGTACACCTGAAACATATAAAATTGTAATCAACTATATATGCTAAATTTAAAAAAATATCACCCCTCTATGACCTGCCTTCTGAGAAATCTGTATGCAGGTCAAGGAGCAACAGAACTGAACATGGAACAACAGACTGATTCCGAATAGGGAAAGGAGTACGTCAAGGCTGTATATTGTCATCCTGCTTATTTAACTAATACGCAGAGTACATCATGAGAAACACTGGGCTGGAGGAAGCACAAGCTGGAATCAAGATTACTGGGAGAAATATCAATAACCTCAGATATGCAGATGATAACCACCCTTATGGCAGAAAGTGAAGAGGAACTAAAAAGCCTCTTGATGAAAGTGAAAGAGGAGAGTGAAAAAGTTGGCTTAAAACTCAACATTCAGAAAACGAAGATCATGCCATCTGGTCCCATCACTTCATGGGAAATAGACGGGGAAACAATGGAAACAGTGTCAGACTTTATTTTGGGCTCCAAAATCACTGCAGATGGTAACTGCAGCCATGAAATTAAAGGGCGCTTACTCCTTGGAAGGAAAGTTACGACCCAACTAGACAGCATATTAAAAAGCAGAGACACTACTTTGCCAACAAAGGTCCATCTAGTCAAGGCTATGGTTTTTCCAGTAGTCATGTATGGATGTGAGAGTTAGACTGTAAAGAAAGCTGAGCACCGAAGAATTGATGCTTTTGAACTGTGGTGTTGGAGAAGACTCTTGAGAGTCCCTCGGACTGCAAGGAGGTCCAACCAGTCCATCCTAAAGGAGATCAGTCCTAAATATTCATTGGAAGGACTGATGTGAAGCTGAAACTCCAATACTTTGGCCACCTGATGGGAAGAATTGACTCATTTGAAAAGACCCTGATTCTGGGAAAGACTGAAGGCAGGAGAAGGGGACAACAAAGGATGAAATGGCATCACTGACTCGAGTTTGGACAAGGAGGCCTGGCGTGCTGCAGTACTTGGCATCGCAAAGAGTTGGACAGGACTGAGTGAACTGAATTAAAGAAATAAAAACAGCTTCACTGCTTAGCAACAAGGAAGGACTGACAACATTTTAAGAAATTCCTCTCCACCCTCCAGGGAACATTATGATGGCATCTCTGAAGATGCAGACAAATGACAAACATCTGCTTGGTGGAAATGATATTGGATGATGTGAACATTGGTTTAAATGGTACTTTTTGGTGGGAATGAAATCCTAAAGTTTTCTGAGTTAAAAGTAGACTCAATGAGGCCTCCCCTGGTGGTCCAGTGGTTAAGAATCCACCTTGCAAGACAAGGGACACTGTGTGGCCCCTGGTCCGGGAAGCTCCCACAGGCCCTAGAGCAGCCAAGCCCGTGCACCACAGCTGCTGAGCCTGTGCTCTGGAGGCCTCGGGAAGCCACGCAAGCCCAGGTCCAGAGCCTGATTAAAGAAAAAAAACACTCAATTACTAATATTAGGGGTGGGACAGGAGACAGTATGATCAGACTTACAGAAATAAAAAGAACTGTAAGGGGATACTATGAGTAACTGTAAGTCAGCGAATTAGATAAGAAACATGAGATGAGCTAATTCCAGGAAAGAAACTAGTGAAACGACTCAAGAAATAGACAAGCTGAACACACCTGCAGAGAGAGAATGAGTCCGTAATCAAATATCTCACAAAGAAAAGTCCAGGGCCACTGGCTTCACTCATGAAATTCTATCAAATCAGTACCTTCATAAATACTTCCAAGAAATAGATGGAGCACTTTCTAACGTTCTGTGTGGTCTGTATTTCCCTATTACCAAACACACATACACATATCACAGCAAAATGAAACTATAGATCAATATTCCTTATTAATATAAGCATAAAAATTCTCTACAAAATAATCTGGCACCATATAAAAATTTTATACCATGACCAAGTGGGATTTATGCTATGAATGCAAACTTAGCTCAAAGTTAGTTCATAGATGGCTTTGCTAACCAAAGAAACCAATGTAATATGTGCTATTACACTGTGTATAATGCAATATAATACACAATATTGGTAAAGTAGGGATAGAACCACATGAGCATCTCAGTGTAGCACTGGACTTGAAAACCCTAACAGCCATTGGAATGAAAACACCTACAAACGTGGATAAAAGGGGTTTCTTCAACGTGAGAAAGGTCACCTCTGAAAACCCCACAGCTAACATCAGACTGAACAGTGTGAAAGCTTTCACCCTAAAGTCAGGAACAAGAGAACGATGCTTGTTCTTGCCACATCCATTCAACATTGTATTAAAAGTTCTAACCAGGACAATTACATAAGAAAAAGAAAGTATTACTCAGCTAGAAAAAAATAATGAAATGTTGCCATTTGTGACAATATGGATAAACCTCACGGGCATTGTGCTATGTCAGAGAAAGACAGGCATTGTGCTATGGTCTCCCTAGCATGTGAGATTCAAAATAAAACCACGAAGCTCACAGACACAGAAAACAGATTGGTGGTTTCCAGAAGGTGGGGGGCTGGGAGGAGTGGTTGAAATGGATGAAAGGGGGTCGAGAAGTGTAAACTTCCAGGTATAAAATGATGTGATGTACAGCATGGCAAATATAGTTAATACTGTATTGTATATTTGAAAGTTGCCAAGAGAGTAGAGACGGTTGCAAGATACAAAATCAAGACACAAAAATCAATTGCATTTGTATACCATTAGCAGTAAACAGTCTGAACATGAGATCAAGAAAGCAATTCTATTCATAATAGAATCAAAAAGAATAAAATTATTAGGAATAAATTAGCCAAAGAACTGTAAGACTTGTGCACTGGAAACAGAACACTGCTGTAGGAAATTAAAGGCACCTAAATAAATCAAGACATTCATATGGACTGGAAGACCTAATATTGTTAAACCAGCAAAACTAAATTCATCTACAAATTCAGTGAAATCCCTATCAAAATTCCAACTGCTTTTTTTTTTTTTTGGCAGAAATAGATAAGCCAGTCCTAAAATTGATATGAAAACACAAAGGATCCAAATTAGACAATTCAATCTTGAAAGTGAAGACAAAGTTGGAAGGCTCACACTTTCTGGTTTCAGAACTTACTGCAGGGCTACCGCATCAAGACGGAGGCTGATTCCCCCTCCTGGGGCTGCCTGCAGAGGGCTGCGTGCTCGGGAGAGGCTGTGCAAGTGATGGAGACTCAGAATGGTAGATTTTGTGTACATGCAGAAATTTTTGTATATATATTAAACTTACTGCAAGTGTACAGCTCATTTCTGTTGTAAAACATCATTAAACCATTTTCCAAGTGTAAAGAAAAAAATGATAGTGTCATACTGGCATAAAGAAAGACATACGGATCAATGGAACAAAACTGAGAATACAGAAGTAGACCCTTACATATATAATCAATTGATTGTCAACAAGGATGCCAAGACCATTCATTGGGAAAGAATAGTCTTTTTAACAAATGATTCTGGGACAACTGGATATTTCATGCAAAGGCATCGAGTTGGAGTCACCAAAAACAAAACCCAAAATGGATTAAAAGAGCAGAAATAGACTGAAGCCCCGCAAATATAAACTCTCAGAGGAGACATAACTCATGATCCCGAATTAGGCGGTGATTTTGTCAGATATGACACTAAAAGCCCAACCAAAGAAAAAAAAAACAAATTGGACTTCATACAAAATTTTAAACTTTGTACTTTGAAGAACACGACCAAGAAAGTGGAAAAGACAACTCACAGAATGGAGAAAGTATTCACAATTTATATGTGTGATGAGGGTCTAGTGCCAGAATATACAAAAAACTTTCAATTCAACAGCAGAGAGACAACATCGTTTAAAAATAGGCAAAGAATCTTCACAGACATTCTCTGACAATATGGGAGCGGTCTGTAAGTACATGAAACGATGTTCGATAGATCACTCATCGCTGTTGTTCCGTCGCTAAGCCGTGCCTCTTTTGCGGCTCCGTGGGCTGTAGCCCGGCAGCGCCTCTGTCTGTGGGATTTCCCAGTCAAGAACACGAGTGGGTTGCCATTTCCTCCCCCAGGGGATCTTCCCAACCCAGAAATTGAACCTGTATCTCCTGCATTGACAGGCGGATCCTTTACCACTGAGCCACCAGGGACGCCCCGTTAATCGTTAGGGAAGAGCAATCAGATCCATAATGACAGGCCACTTCACAACACTAGGATGGCTGTAAGGGGAAAAAATGGAAAATAACACTGATGAAAATGTAGAAAAATTGGAAACCTATATTGCTAATAGGGATATAAACTGGTGCACCCACTGTGGGAAAGAGCTTGACAGTTTCACAAAATGTTAAACATAGAGTCACTGCCTAATTCCGCAATCCCATCCCTAATTACATACATGCCCGGGAGGACTGGAAACAAGCGCTCACGTGTTTGTGCACAAACACTCACACTGTTGTTCGTGGCGGTCAGAAGTCGTCGAAACAACCCGTGTGTCCATCAGTGGATGAAAGGGTACACAAAGTACGGATGTTATTTGGCAACAGGAATGAAGGACTGATACATTCGCCACCAAAACATTATGCCGAGTGGAAGCAGCAGGCACAGAAGGCCACGTGTTAGTTTGATTCCATTCAGATGCGAGGCCAGGACAGACAAGGCCATAGAGACATAGAGGAGACCAGCAGTCGCCAGAGACTGAGGCGGGTGGGGTGGGGTAGAGAGGAGCAATGCACGTATATGGTTTTATTTGGGGGAAATGAAAATGTTCCAAAATTAGTGACTTTTGCACAACCTTGTTGAATATACTAAAAACCAGTGAATATGCTTTAAAATGCTTTAATTTTATGGTATTTGGATTATCTCTTCATTTTTAAAAAATGTACATATCTTCAAAATAGGGAAAAGTGGTAACATGTTTAATTGATCCAAAAGGAAGGAATGAAATTGGCAATAATCATCACACTTGATGTGGCCTTTATTTCAAAGTATCAATAAATGTCGTATGTGAGGGTAGACGAAAGGCTTGTGTGAAGAAGTCTAGATGTATGTACACGCTCTACAAATAAGGTCTAAAGCTGGAAAGTCGACGGCAGCAAGGTAGAAAATGTGTAAATACTAACTGCGCCCCTCCCCCAGAACACAAGACGAAAAGCAAAACTGGTAGCTGAATTAACATAAAATATTTGTTAAAAAGCACGTTAGAAAAAGGGTTTCTTCATAATGAAGTCTAGTTATTTCTAGACTCAGTAGACTTCGAGTTTTACTAAAGGTTCCAAATGTGTGTACCGCCTTACCTAGCCTCAGTATATAAAGGAAAAATTGGTGTGGCCACTACAGAAAAGAGACAAGTGCAACACCATTAAGGGGGATTGGGGCCCAAGTCTGCAGCTGATAGACTCTGACCTTCTTGGGTCATCGGCGGGAGTGGGATATTCAGTCACGTTATCTGGTTTTGTGTTTTATTTTTCCAAGTTTCCAAGTGTGAGTATAGAGACTCCTAAAGACACTGACGCTGGGAAAGATTGAGGGCCTGAAGAGAAGGGGACGAGAGAGGATGAGATGGCTGGATGGCATCACTGACTTCGATGGACATGGGTCTGGGTGAACTCCGGGAGCTGGTGATGGACAGGGAGGCCTGGCGTGCTGCGATTCATGAGGTTGCAAAGAGTCGGACACGACTGCGCGACTGGACTGAACTGAAATTTCCTCCCAAGGACCCCACCTCGCACTCTCCAGTAATCCCCTCCCCTTTCGTAGGGACCTGACCAGCAACCTTTTAAACAAACGGAAAATAGAAGAAGTGATAGATTGTTGTCTCCGAGATCAGCCTGTGAGACGCCTGCTCTTCCTGCCTCTTCCTACTCACTCTGGGGAGGCCAGCTGAAGCTCTGGGGCCCTGCAGGAGCACCCACCAGCAAAGGAACAGGGGTCGTTTCCACCACAGCCAGCAGGGACCCGAGGCCCTCAGATGAGCTGAGCCCCCAGGAGCCAGCTTGGATGAACTCCCTCCCCAGCTGAGCAGGGAGGAGACCAAGCTGGTGAGAGACCCCTGGGCAGAGGACCCAAATCAGCAGGACTGACACGTGTCCTGGCAACTGTGACATCATACACTTGGGTGGTTGATAAATCCCCCCAGATCAGCCTCACAGCTCACTCTGGTCCTGGACAGATCCGTCCCTACACATACAGACAGCAGACGCGTGGACGCTCAACTGAGGCTTTCCTGTTAACGTTCTGTCTATTCTCTGCATTTAAGCATCACCTTATAAAGGGACTGGGTACATAGATGGTTTTATGCCTGCACAATGGACTGCAGGGCAACTCATAATGTTGGGAAAACTCAATTTTTCAGGTAAGAAAACAGAGAGGTTACATGTTTTCTCCAAGGTCACCTCCTTGTAAGTGTTGAAACAGGTGTTTGACAGCAACCAAACCACACCCATATGGCAGAAAGTGAAGAGGAACTAAAGAGCTTCTTGATGAGGGTGGAGGAGGAGAGTGAAAGGCTGGCTTAAAGCTCAACATTCAGAAAATGAAGATCAGGGCATCTAGTCCCATCACTTCATGGGAAATAGACAGGGGAAAAGTGGAAACTGACAGATTTTACTTTCTTGGGTTCCAAAATCACTGCAGATGGTGACTGCCACCATGAAATTAAAAGACACTTGCTCCTTGGAAGAAAAGCTATGACAAACCTAGACAGTGCATTAAAACACAGAGACATCACTTTGTCCGTATAGTCAAAGCTATAGTTTTTCCAGTCGTCGCATGCAGATGTGAGAGTTGGACCATTAAGAAGGCTGAGTGCTGAAGAATTGATGCTTTTGAATTGAGGTGCTGGAGAAGACTCTTGAGAGTCCCTTGGACTGCAAGAAGATCAAACCTGTCAACCTTAAAGGAAATCAACCCTGAACCCTCAATTGGAAGGACTGATACTTCCAATACTTTGAAGCTCCAATACCTGATGCAAAGAGTCAACTCATTGGAAAAGATTCTGATGCTGGGAAAGATTGAGGACAGGAAGAGACGGGGACAATAGAGGACAAGACGGCATCACTGACTCAATGGATATGAATCTGAGCAAACTCCAGGGAATACTGCAAGACAGGAAGGCCTGGTGTGCTGCACTCGGGGTCGCAAACAGTCAGACACAACCTAGTGACTGAACAAGTCACACCCAGGATCAGCAGCCTGCCTCTCATTGTACCCAGGGCCCTGCAACCCCAGCGTCCAGGCACACGTAACCAGGAAGGGGACGAGCCAGGAGCACCTGGACTTTCACATCCTCTGCAAGTGAGCAGCTGAGAACTAGCTTGATTTTATCCGGAAGCGGATGTGAGCATGACACTGGTTGCCTCTGGACTTTTGGAAACGTTTGTGTCCTTGTGACATGTGTGCCATCACGGGTACCCTTGCCCTCCACACTTCCACTGCAGAGCTTGAGGCAATGAAGTCAGTGTTTAGATCTTTTGTTACGTAAACTCTTGCTACTCATGACCTTAAATTTAGGAGTCAAACACGTCTGGACTACATACCATTCCTCCTGACTCCCATTATCTAAATCAGGAACCAGAAAGAGGTGGGTGGTGAGGGAGAGTTACAGATGCCCACAAAATACAGACTTTCGGTTTGGCTAACACTATTTCTAGTAGGTACGAGGATCTCAACACTGGCGTAAGTGGTTTTAACTTTACGAGAATGTTTACGTAACTTTTTATAAAACACACCTGTTGATAGAATGCTCCTTTTGTCCCCACGTCGAGGGGCCCAGCCTGAATATTCAGAGACCGATGCCCCGGGACTTTCCTGGTGGTCCAGAGGCTAAGAGCCATGTTCCCCATGCAAGCGGCCCAGGTTTGACCCCTGGTCAGAGAACTAGATCCTACATGTCACCGGGAAAGTAGAAGACCCCGCCTGCCACAGCCAGGGCCAGGCTCAGCCAAATAGATAAAAGCTAGAAGCCTACGCCCTCTGAGACGCGAGTGCCAGCCTGAGCCCGCTCAGGGCTCCGGTGCGACCGCCTCAGCGCAGCCTTGGCCTTGCTGGGCTGGACGCTCTCGTGGAGGCGGAGGCCGCTCGCGGGCCGCGCTCCGTTTTAGTGTCCGAGCTGCCGGAGCGAGCACTGTACCGCGTTTCAGATTTCACCCTGAAGCAGACCGTTCCGTCTCAGGCCCTGGGTGCCCTGGGCTCCACCTCTGGGCGTCTAGAGGTCGGGTGGGGAACCCTTCTAGCATCTTCCTTG
>SJXQ01002905.1:164254-188979 GCA_006408695.1 Aepyceros melampus
CAGCGCCGGCACAGTCAAGAGCAAACGCCCCCATCACTGCAAGTTTACCCGCCTCCAGCCCCCCACCCTACCTCTCCCCAAGCAGTCACAGACTGGCCTTTTGTCGGCTGATTTGCAAGTACTCATCCTACCAGTCCTGGGGCCAGCAGGCAAACTGGGAGTCTCACCCCCACCCCAGCCCAGGTCTGCCTGGTTGGCAGCAACCCTCACCTCCTTTCCTGGCCAGCTCTGGGGGACTGGGGACCCCCAGCCGGCTCTGGGACCCCCAGCCGGCTCTGGGATCCCCTGGCTGGCTCTGGGACACCCAGCCGGCTTGGCCCCAGAACCTTCTCCCGCCTGTCTCACTCACCTACTCCACGGGACGCCACCCTCCTCCCTTGCCTCCTGGAAACCCCTCCTTGGGCTCTCTGCTGCACTTGCTGGGTTTTTCCTCCTCCTGCCAGGTTCGTTTTTGCCAACCGCCCAGCACCCTGACACATCGAGGTCTGCAGCAGAGAGAGGGTTTATTCAGGAAGCAGCAGGGCAAAGAGGCAAAACCTACCTCAAGCCTGCCTCCCTGGAGGCGAGGGGCTGGAGTGTTCCTGGGATGAAGAATCAAGAGGGTTTGTCAAGGCTCGCAGAGTGAAGGGAAAGGTGATTGGAAAAGGTGCGAACCCATCTCGCACAGGCACAGAAGCAGCTAAGCTCCAGGCTGCTACACGCTCAGAAGGGCGTGGAGCCGGTGCTCCCGCAGGCCCAGGTGAGGCCTGCTGGTCCCGTCCAGTCTCAACCAGCTCAGCTCCAACTACACACAGGTGACTCCAAGACCCTGGAAAACACCTCAGGGCAACAGCGTGTTGAGGTTACGTGCCACGTGGACGCGTGAAAGCCTTGCAATGATCTTGATTAGCACCGGCAGGTGGCATGGATTTAACTCATCACCCGGGGTTTCCCTCCTTTCCTATCCACGCAGCCCTGGAGCCCCCGGTCTATGTAAACAGACTCCTCTGGATCCTCATCTGCTTACAGGACAGCCTGTTTGATGTGGTTCTGCCCCCAGGACATCACCCCTTCTCCCACGGGAGCCCCCCACCTGTGGGATGCAGACAGGGCTAGCGTGCATGCCCCCCTGGCCTCCCATGGCCATATCTAGGCCTGTCCTCTCCAGTGCAGGACGGGTGTCTGGACGTCACGGAGGCACGGACAATGTCCAGCATTTGCTCCATGTCCTGCTTTGGGCAAATGATGATATATTTGCCCACAAAATAGACAATAACACCTGTGAAAGACTTAGTTCATTTCTGACAAAAATAAGCATCGAGAAAATGGGGCTTAGTTCAGTCACTCAGTCATACCCGACACTTTCAACCCCATAGACTGCAGCTCGCCAGGCCTCCCTGTCCATCACCAACTCCCAGAGTTTACTCAAACTCATGTCCATTAACTCGGTGATGCCATCCAACCATCTCATCCTCTGTCGTCCCCTTCTCCTCCTGCCCTCAATCTTTCCCATCATCAGGGTCTTTTCAAGTGAGTCAGCCCTTTGCATCAGGTGGCCAAAGTATTGGAATTTCAGCTTCAACATCAGTCCTTTCAGTAAATATTCAGGACTGATCTCCTTTAGGGTGGACTGGTTGGATCTCCTTGCAGTCCAAGGGACTCTCAAGAGTCCTCCAACACCACAGTTCAAAAGCATCAATACTTGGCACTCAGCTTTCTTTATAGTCCAACTCTCACATCCATACATGACTACTGGAAAAACCATAGCTTTGAATAGATGGACCTTTGTTGGCAAAGTGCTGTCTCTGCTTTTTAATGTGCTGTCTAGGTTGGTCATAGCTTTTCTTCCAAGGAGCAAGCATCTTTTAATTTCATGGCTGCAGTCACCAAATGCCGTGATTTTGGAGTTCAATAAAATAAAGTCTCTCACTGTTTCCATTGTTTCCCCCATCTATTTGCCATGAAGTGATGGCACCAGATGCCATGATCTTAGCTTTCTGAATGTTGAGCTTTAAGCCAGCTTTTTCACTCTCTTTCACTTTCATCAAGAGGCTCTTTAGTTCTTCTTCACTTTCTGCCATAAGGGTGGTGTCATCTGGGCACATACAAATTTTTAAAACTTATCAGGACAGACAGGTAAGGATTTCAGCAGAACACAAAAAAGAATAACCCAAAAGAAAAAGACCAATAAAAATTTATTTCTTCCCCCAGTTTTGTTGAGATATGACAGAGATATAACATCATATAACCTTAAGGTACAGAATGCAATAATTTGATACAGTGAATGATCACATAAGTTAACATCCATCACCACAGTTACAATCTTTTTTTTTTCTTGTGATGAGAATTTAGAGAATTTCTCTTGGGACTTCCCTGGTGATCCAGTGGTTACCAATGCACCTTCCAATGCAGGGAAGGGGGTTCGATCCCTGGTCAGGGAACTGATTCCGCATGCCTTGGAGCAGCGAGGCCTGTGTGCTGGAACTGCGACTAAATGTCCTGCCTGATGCGACGAAGACCCAGTGTGCCACAACCGAGACCTGGGACAGCCGACCAAACAAATGAACGTGAAAAGTAACAACAGTTTGAAAACTCTCCTCTCTGAGCAGCTTTCCGATACAGCAACAGATAAGGTGGCCTCCGTTTCCTCGTCTGTGAACCTGGAGGGGGCAGAGCGCACGCTCCTCAAGGGACTGCACAGACGGAGGCAGACCCATCAGCCAGCCGGTGCCGCCACACAGGAGCCGCTCAGCACAGGACTTTGCAGCGTGACTGTAACCATGACGACCAGAGCGCCTAGGATGTGATGGAGGCCCCAAGACCAGCATGGGATTCAGGGACCCCTTCTTGCAGGAGATCCTAGAGGATGAAGAGCTTGAGAGGGTACAGCAGAAAAGCCAAGAGCGGCCGAGACCGCCAAGACAGTCCCAGACTGCGAGACGGGGGTGAGGTCGGGCAGCCCCCAGGGGCCCCGGAGGAGCACGGAGCAGAGAAGGGACCTGGGAGGGGTCCTAGAGGGCTTTGGTACCAAACCAAGGAGCTGGCATTTCACCCTGGGACAGGGAAGCACTGATGGAATTTTTTCAAAACACCTTTGCAGTGAAATTAACAGGACTCGGTGTCGGGCTGGGGTTGAGGGAGAGAGGAGTCTGACGGCTGCCAGGCTTCTGGTTTGCAGAAGAGAGCAGTGGGCTTGGGAGGAACCAGGCATGGTGGGAGAGGGCACCTGGGGACGGGAGGCGTCTGAGATGCCTTGGAACAATCCAGCAGATGTCCACTCAGCAGCTGGACGCACCATCTCAGACTCAGGGAGGCTGCAGGGCTGAGAGCTGTGGGTGCGCCTGGCGCAATGAGACAGCACTTGGGCGCACAGGTCAGGGCAGAGGAGATCAGTTGCCTGGAGGCAGGTGTGGCGGTGTGTGCAGGTGGTGTGAGTGTGCCTCAGGCCACTGGCCTGGGAACGTGGAGATGGCTAAGATGGAAAGTTTTAAGTTCTGTGTATTTTGAAAAGTGAAAGTGTTAGTCGCTCAGTCCTGTCCAACTCTTTGTGACCTCATGGACTATATCTGCCAGGCTCCTCTGTCCATGGGATTCTCCAGCCAAGAATACTGGAGTGGGTAGCCTTTCCCTTCTCCAGGGATCTTCCCCACCCAGGGGTCGGATCTGGGTCTCCCTCACTGCAGGCAGATTCTTCCATCTGAGCCACCAGGGAAGCCCTGTGTATTTTGTGATGCAAACAAATATTTTGAAAGACTTTTATAGAGTTTGTTTTCCTCCTTGACATGCATATTTGAATACCGGGGACAAAATATCTCTAGCACTCTGGATTAGCAAAATGTTTTTTAAATGAGCAGGGACTCAGGGGAGCTGCGTCTAGGCAACGAGATAACCTGCCTTTCCTAAAGCGCTCTGGAGGGTTGAGGAGCCTGCAGTCAGTGAAGAGGTTGTTTTCAACGCAAACTCAGTTCAGCTGCTGTCTCCTGGGCACCTGCGGTGTGCCAGGGCTAGAGGCGGGGAGGCTGGGGGCATCATTTCATGCCTCCTGCTTTGCTCTTTCTCAGACGGTATATCTCGGTCCCTGGAAGGCAGCTGAGCGTCAGGGAGGCTCCACTTTGAGGCGCTGCCTGGCTCCCCCATATCCTCACCTCAGAGGTCTGAGGGCCCTTCGGGTCTGAAGATGAAAGGCGCAAACCCACTGCTGATGTCACTGGAATTCCAGAGAACTATGAACGCGAACAGCACTTGCAGAATGGAGCGGCTTTGCAAACTGCAGGTTCTTTGCCGGTGGTCTTGGGTTTGGGGAGGAAAAGTCGAAGATCTGCGGCTCAAGGATCCGGAGGGAGGCTTAGCAGGCGACAGGGAAGCCGGAGTGGGACCCCAGCTCTCCTGGCGCCCCCACGCCGGCCCCTCCACCTCCGGCCCTGCTTGCTTTGTTTGACCCCGGAGCACAGGCCCCCAGCAGTTCCCACAGGGCATCGTCCTGGGAGGCCGGCTGCTCTTGGCTCCAGGGAGCCAGGCTGCTTCTCCCTCGTTTTGTCTCAGACAGGCTGCTGTGAGCGTCTGGTCTGCGATGGAGCAGACTCCAGATGCAAAGCAAGCATTTAAATGGATGTTTTCCCTCTCCGGCGAGTCCCTGCACTGTTGCTTTTTTTTTTTTTTAATTCAGGCTCCTTTACATATGCTTTTTTTCCCCCTCCCAGAGTGCTGGAGGCAGAGGGGTAGCTGCTCTTAAAGGCCTTAGAGAAGAAGGGGGGCAGGTCCCCTCCAGTTCCCTCCCCGACTCAAGTTGAAAGCGCGCTTGTGAGGGGCCAGCCCCTCCTGCGCTCCACTCGGGTCCACGCTGGGGCTGGACGATCAAGGCCACGATCAAGACAGCTCGGGGCAGTTTCTCCTGAGGCCTCTAGCCTGGCCTTGTGGACACGCCTCTGCCTGTGTCCTCAGCCCTAATGTCGCTTTTTAACAAGAACCGCGCTAGTTTAGGGCCTACCCATAAGATGTCCTTTGATTTTAATCACCTCTTTAAAGGCCTAATCCCCAAATATATTTACCTCCTGAGCGGTGGGGTGGCGGCGGTGGTGGAGGTGACGTGTTAGGACTTCAGCTTGTGAACTTGGGGAGACATCACTCAGCCCTTAATAACCAACTCCTTCCGGTGACCTCTGCCCCAACACTGACTTCCTTACCATGGACCCTGACTACTTTTACAGGTGGTTTCTAAAAATACTATTAGAAATGCAGAAGGGTGAGACCAGACCCACTAGCATAACACATCAGCAAAAAATCAGCCAAAGCCTGCAGGATTTTGCTGCCAGGAGCTCCCGCCTCAACTTAACTGCAAGTCACTTTTAAAAGGTCTTTACTCTTCCCTGCGTTCTCTGCTGTTGCTTCCTCAGCCCCCTGTGTGTGTTCGAGGGGAGGAAGGAACACAGCTTCGGGGCCCAGCAGAGCTCAAAGGCAGATCTGCAGGAGCGTGAGCTCAGCCAGGTGATGGCACCTCTTCACCTGCGGAGATACCACCACCTATCGCTAAGGTTTTAAGTGTGTTAATAAGCTCTCACTAGCTGCAGCACCTTGAAAGCAGGGAATGTTAAACTAATAAACGAAGAGACCAGTCACTGGTCATTCTGAGAGCCTAAACATCACGGCTCAAAATTTCAGCACTTACACGCAAAGGGCTGTAAACATAACATGTCATGCTAACTGGTGAGCCTGCTATTAGCCTGGAAGGAAAACAAGGACGTTCTTCAGACAAAAAAAGAGAAAAAAATTGTATCCCACCATGCCTATAGTCCTCTGTTACTGGTGACCCCCACCCCCACCCCAGTGAACCCCGGCTGCCCAGAGCCGCGCCCTGGTAGAGCGTCCCGCGCGCGTGCAGGCCTTGGCCATCGGGCCGTCAGCAGCCACTGAACCGTGCAGGTTCACAAGCGCCGCCACAGCGGGGCTTGTCGTCTTGGGGAGACGGAGAGAATGTGCGCGAGTGTTTCACTCAGTTGCGTCCGATTCTTTGCGGCCCCCTGGGCTGTAGCCCACAAGCATCCTCTGTCTATGGAATTTTTCAGGCAAGAATACCGGAGGAGGTTGCCATCTCCTACCCCAGGGGATCTTCTCGAACCAAAGCCTGAACCCACGTCTCGTGCAGTGCCGGGCAGATTCTTCACCACTGAGCCAGCAGGGACGCCCCCACGTTACACTTGATCTTAGCCAAAAGGCCAAGAAGCAATGTCTCCTTGGAATGTTCCTTCTTAAAGGCCGGTCACCATGCCCCGAGGAAGCCAAGCAGTCACATGAGCAGTCCACGTAAGACAGGACTGACGTGTCCAGCTGACAGCCCCGGCTGACCGCCAAGCCAGTGACCCGCGCTGACGGCCAGCCACAGGAGTGACCAGGCTGGAGCTTCCAGCCGCCTCACCATCAGGGCCAAGACCTCCTGCAGGCTGTGGGGGTGATTTGTGACCTTGCCATGGACGACTGAGACGGCTCCTTTTTGTTCTCCGAATCTCAAATGTGAATGAGGGGATTTGTTTAAAACCTCCAGCTACACAATCAAATGTAACTTGCAATTTTGATTTCACTGCTTACTTAGCTACTGGCCTCAGGAAGATTACTTAATTTCTCTAGGCTTCCATGCAAAATGTGAGTTTAAGAGTCTTTAAGAGTCTTTAGTGGGCCAGACACAGATAAGAAACTCATGGTTACCAAAGGGTAAAGGTTTGTTGGGGGGAATAAATTAGGAGTTTGGGATTAACATACACACACTATTATATATGCAGTAATTAACAAAGGTCCACTGTCTGGCACAGGAAACTCTGTTCATCTTTATAGTGAGTGACCCACAAGGGAAAAGAATCTGGAAGAAAAGAGGATGTGTGTGTATGTGTGTATAAATGATGGAATCGCTTTGCTGTACATCTGAAACTAACAACACTGAAAATCAACTAGACTTCAATTTTTTAAAAGTCTTTAGCGAGCATTTGGGGATAGAACATATACAGAACGCTCAGCCTGCCTGAACACAGCTCATGGTGAATGTCAGCTCTTACCAGGAAATCAAATATACTGGCTGGTACTTTTACTCTGAGCACTTCGGAGTGGATTCGAAATGAAACAGGGGCAAAGCTGATCAACTGAGACACAGAGACAAGTTTGGGAAGCTCGGAGCCATCACCTGCCCACAACTTACCCTCAGGAACAGAGATCGAACCTTGTTAGAGGCTAAAAAAAAAAACCCAAAAAACAAAACATGACTAACTCTGGCTGCTGGTGAGCTAAGAGCCTGCCCTACATTCTCAAGCCTCCCAACCTTATCTGGGTCCCTTGCCTGAAGACCGTCAGGCAGCTTGGCCTAAAAACCGAGCGACTCAGTAAGATTTACAGGACAGGGGCCCGGAGGCGCCAATTGTTACCTGAAATGAGACCCAGCTGTGAGTGCTTCACCAGAAAAAAGCAAAGGGCTCCACTTACATCATTAGTTGAAAGAAACAAAGGAAGTCTCCAGGAACATGCTTTTTTCTGCCTGTTTGCCCCTTGGAAGGAGCTCACGGAGCAATAACCGCGATTCCCAAAGCCCAGATTTCTCTCCATCTTACCTGCTCGCCGTGGCTTTCCTGCCGACAGTGCTCAGGTGCTGGGCAAGGATTCCAGCAGCTCCTCCTGCTCACACCCTAAGAGGGATAAAAAGAGAAAGAATTCAGTCCTACCCCAGGTCCAACCCCCTCTCCCCGTGAGTCCTCCCGTCCTGAACTAAGACGAGCCACTCCACTGCAGTGACTACGCAGGCACTGCCGCTCTGCAAACGGGACACGGGCTTGTTTACGGCAACGGTTGTTTCCATAACAGTGCTTTCTCTGGAGAAGAGTGTTCATCCCTGGAGGAAACCGGCTCCTATCAAGCTCTTTCAAAAGACAGCTGCCGTCCTGCCGGGCAGCGGCTTCACATGCTGCTCGGGGGGGCCCCGTGGGTGGGGGCAGGAGCGCAGGCCCGGGAAAGCGTCTGCAGGCTTCCGCCCCAGGGAAGGCCCCGGCTGACCGGGGACGCCCTCCCATCAGGCCGTAGCACGCACTTACCGGGTCGGCTTGAGCCGAGAGCTGGTCGAGGCAGGGACAACCATCTTCCTGAAGTGTCTTTTCCTCAAAAGGTGATGCTAAGTCATCCATTTCTTCTGTTCTCACAGCCCCCAGGGCTGCTGAGTCCAGGCTCCTACTGCCCGCTGCACCACAGGCTGGTAAAGCAAGACCAGGTGGGGCAAGGGAGGACGGGTTTGTTTGGAAAGCCAGCTGGCCGGGGGGCGGGGGTGGACTCACGCCCCAAAGAACCACCTTGCCTGTTAAAGTCGGGCTGCTTTCTAAGAGGGTGGGAGCAAAGTCCAGCAGGTCCTGTTTCCCGTCGGCCCCTGGAAGGGATGGTTGAGCCCCTCCTCCCACCCACAGGTGGGCCTGGTTAGGATGTGTCCTGGGAGCTAAACAAAGGTATTTAATTGAACACTCATTACCTGGGAGGCAGGGTTCCCAGAGACGGGCCATCGTGTATAACTTAAGCTTATAGGCATCATCCCTTTGGTGATCGACTTGTAGCAAAAACAAAACACAAGGGCTAAAGGCACAGAGCCGACGGGGTCAGATTTGTTCTTCCTGCTGCAGCACCAGTGGCCACGGAGGGCGGGCCAGGGGCGCCGGGAGCAGCACAAGACCGCAGTGGCCACGGAGTGTGAGAGTCAGTTTTATGCAACGCCCAGACTGGATCACGGGTATCCGGGTATTTGGCTAAGCGTTGTCTCCAGGGGTGTCTGGGAAGGGCGAGCTTAGCATTAGAATCAGCAGACTCAGTAAAGCAGATTAACCTTCTCGGTGAGGGTGGTGTTAGTTGCTAAGTTGTGTCTGACTCTTTTGTGACCCCACCGCCTGCCAGGCTCCTCTGTCCATGGGATTTCTCAGGCAAGAATACAGGAGTGGGTTGCCGTTTCCTCCTCCAGGGGAATCTTCCCAACCCAGGGATCGAACCTGCGTCTCCTGTGTTGATTGCCAGGCAGATTCTTTACCACGGAGCCACTAGGGGGGCTGAAGGGAGTGTGGGCCTCATCCCATCCCTGAAGGCCTGAATAGCACAAAAAAGCCAAGGAAGGAGCGGTTAGCGCTTCAACTGCTGAGCCGGCGCACGGGTCTCTGCCCTCCCCTGGTCCCCGGGTCTTCGGATGTGGAAGGACCGCACCCGTTCTCCTGAGCCTACAGCCTGCAGACGCAGAGGCTGCAGGACTTCTCAGACCCCCTAACTGCAGGAGCCAGTTCATCACAGGAAAGCAGGTGGTCCCGCCGACGTCTCAACTTAGGGTTCTCCAACTGTACGATGGTGCGAAGGTGAGAAATGCTCAGCAGAAACCACACTTTGAGTTTCGATCTCTTCCCTGGCGAGCGGTGTGCACACAGCAAGGTCGTCTCTCGTGACGCTGGGTGGATCCTGGCCAGTCCCGCCACCGCAACGGTGAACCGCCGACACAGACTGCAGCGCTCCACCCAGCCCGTGCTTTCCACTTTCAGCACAGTACGTGATGAATGATACGTGGTCACAATGCCACTACAAAACAGGCTTTGTGCTAGGTAGTTCTGTCTGACTGGGCTAAGTTAAGCGTCTGAGCATGTTTAAGGTAGGCTAGGGTAAGCTGTGAGGTGTGGTTTGGTGGGTGAGGTGTATTAAATGCATTTTCAGCTTAATTTCACATTATAACAGGCTTATCAGGATGTAACTCCATCATAAGTCAAAGAAGATCTGTATTAATAATCTTCATGTTCAGTCTAAGTTATGTCTGACCCTTTGAGACCCCGTGGACTGCAACGCACCGGGCTTCCCTGTCCTTCACTACCTCCCGGAATTTGCTCAAACTCCTCCCATTGAGTCAATGATGCCATCCAACCATCGCATCCTTGTTGTCCCCTTCTCCTCCTGCCTGCAATCTTTCCCAGCATCAGGGTCTTCTACAATAAGTTGGCTTTTCACATCAGGTGGCCAAAGTATTGAAGTTTCAGCTTTAGCAACAGTCCTTCCAATGAATATTCAGGACTGATTTCCTTTATGATTGACTGGTTTGCTCTCCTTGCAGTCCAAGGGACTCTCAAGAGTCTTCTCTAGAACCACAATTCAAAATACTCTTCATAAATCAAACTATTTAGCAGGAAGCCAAGAGAGACCCACCCATTTCTGAAGAAATGACCAGAGATCAGAGATATTTATTTTCATCTAATTGAAGAAATGTTCATCTTGTTTTTCTATTGCCCGAGGTTGGAGTGTTTTTCTCCTGGTGTGTTGTCTCTAAACCCACGAGTCATTTTCACCACCATGCTTCCTGGATTCTCCAAAGAGATAAAAGGACACACACACACACACACACACACTTATGGTACTGTTTTTATTTAGCCCCTAAGGAAATCCAACCAGTCCATCCTAAAGGAAATTAGTCCTGAATATTCATTGGAAGGACTGATGCTGAAGCTAATACTTTGACCGCTTGATGCAAAGAGCTGACTCATTTGGAAAGACCCTGATGTTGGGAAAGATTGACAGGGACGAAAGAGGATAAGATGGTTGGATGGCATCACTGGCTGAATGCAGATGAGTCTGAGTGAACTCCGGGATATGGTGATGGACAGGGAGGCCTGGCGTGCTGCGATTCATGGGGTGACAAAGAGTCAGACACACGCGAGTGGCTGAACTGGTCATGTCCGACTCTGCGACCTCTATTATATAATTATTATATATTATTATAATTATTATATTGTTTATTATGTATTATGTTCATGATATATAATAGACAAATATTTGTATTATATAATAAACATTATATATGACTATGTATTCACATCTTTTACATTTTTATATATATATCTATATCCTTTTGATTGTCTCTGGAGATGCAGGAGTTTGGTGGTAAAAATGACTCATGGGTTTACAGGCAACACAACAGGAGGGAAGAAACTTCAACTTCAGGCAACAGAAAAACAAGACAAACATTTCTTCAATCATAAGAGACGAAAATAAACATCTCTGATCTGGTCACTTCTTCAGAAATGGGCGGGTCACTCTCGGCTTCCTGCTAAATAATTTAGTTTGATTTATGAAGACCCAGATAGCAGTAACTTAGCACCCAAAGAAACCTTTCCCCTCTCATCTGGATTCTCAGGAATACGCTTGCAGTGGTCTTTCTGATCCCCGAGTCCTGGTAAATCACACTGACGGAATTTGAGCACAATCTTAGCTCAGATAGGGGTGTCTACACCTGGTAAATCACATCAACAGAGTTTGAGCGCAATCCTAGCTCAGATAGGGGCGTCTACAGCTTGGCTTCTTGGCTGGTTGCTGCTTTACCGACGCCCACACTTCAGGCTTAAGAAGACTGATGGGTAATTTGTTTCTTTCTTTGTTTCCAGAAACCTCCTGACACTTGTTTCTTAAAGATCTGTAAGTCATTTACTGACATAAATTCCTCCACTCAGCCTTTTAAAATCCCTTTTATACCAAATATTTAACTTTACATGGAAAATAGTTGAAAATGGTATTAACCAGCAGATATAGTTTGGAAAACCTAGTCAACCACAGATTAGTCCGAAGAATTAACAGCAATAAATCTTATTTCCAGTGTCGACTACATGTGTGTGTGCTGTCGTGCCTGACTCGTGACCCCACTGACCACAGTCCACGCAGCTCCTCTGTCCATAGGATTTCCCAGGCGGGAAATTGGAGTGGGTTGCCATTTCCAACTCCAGGGGGTCTCCTGAGCCTCCTACGTTGACAGGCAGATTCTTCACCACTGCACCATCTGGGAAGCCCCCAACAACTGGCACCTCCTAAATTAAGTTCCTTATTACAAGACTTCCTTTCTGACAGCAGGCATCCCTATAGCTCACAATGGGACTCACTGAAAAACACCAGCTCCTGACTTCCTGCTTGGGTGGTGTGAGGAGCACGTTGACGGAGAAAGGCTGGGGCAGCTGGAGGCTCTGGGGCACTGTACTGTCAAGTTCTAAAACAGCCCTGGAGGCTCCTCTAGGTCCTTCACAATTCTACAAAAATTTTAGAATCAGCTTGTCAATTTACGTACATACACAGAGCAGCCTACTGGGGTTGTATTCAATCTATGGTGAATCTGTATTTTGGAATGACAGCTTAACAATATTGAGTCTTCTGGCCACGAACAAGGTACAAGAGCACCGTCTACTTAGGTCTCTAACAGTTCTATGTCTAGCGCTTCCCTGGTGACTCAGGGGTGAAGAATCCACCTGCTAGAGGAGACATGGGTTCAGTCCCGGGGTCGGGAAGATCCCCTGAGAAGGAAATGGCATCCCACTCCAGTATTCTTGCCTGGGGAATCCCATGGACAGAGGAGTCTGGTGGGCTACAGTCCATGAGGTCGCAACAACTGGTCTTTCACATTTTTGTCACTTATTCCAAACTACCTTATTTTCTTATGCTATTGTAAATGTTTTTCACTTCACTTCCAACTGTTCATTGCTAACATATAGAAATAGAACTGATTTTTGCTCATTACTTTACATCCTGCAGCCTTGATACACTCATTAGTTCTAATACCTTATTTATAAATTTCATTGAATTTTCTACATAGATGATAATGTCATCTGTGAACAAAACAATTTTCTTCCTTTCCAATTTGGATGTTCTTAATTCTCTTTCTTGTCTGGTTGCAGTCTAGAAATTCCAATACAATGATTAACAGATACATCCTCGATTTCTCCGATACTGGGTGAGGTATTCAGTCCTTCACAGTTCAGCTTGACGTGAGCTGCAGGGTTTCTGCAGGTGCCTTTTGATCAGATTGGGCAAAGTCCCTTTATTCCTAGTTTGCCGGATTTTTTACCAGAAGTAGATCGTGTGAGCGAAAGTGAAAAGAGTTAGTCACTCAGTTGTGTCCACCTCTTAGCGACAGTGGATTCTGTCAAATGCCTTTCTAGTACTGACTGCAATGATTATGCGAATGTTTAACGAACCCTGCATTCCTGGAATAAACCCTATGAGCATCACTTATTACATTTTTTTAGTCATATCATACATAGGTTTTAATTCACTAAACTTTTGCTTTAAGTTTTTACACCTATGTTCATAAAGAATATTTGTTCGGTAGCTTTTCGTCTGGCCAGGATACCTAGGCTAAGTTTGAAACCAGGGTAAGGCTCACCCCATAGAATGAGTGGTGGAATTTGTGCAGAACTGATTTTACCTCTTCAAACGTTTGTTGAAACTCACCACTGAAGTCACAGAGGTTATAGAAAGGTTTTACCTATTTCTTCTTGGGGAGCTCTGTTAATTTGTGTCCTTCAAGGAATTGACCAGTTTCTTCTATGTTCTTAAATGAGTTCAAAGGTGCTCTGACACTCCCTGTAATTAAGTGTCTGTGGGGTCTTCAGTGATGCCGCCTCTCCTACTCCTCACACTGACATCTGGCCTTTTCCCCTCACTGATCTGGCTGGAGATTCATCAATTTTACTGATTTTCCCAGAGACAAGCTTTTGGATTAGTCTTTCATTTCGTTGGTTCCCAGTTTGACCTTTATTATTCCTTTTCTTTTGCTTACTTTGGACTTACTCTTGTTTCACTGCTGCTTAAAGTGGGAACTGACATCACTGATAGAAAACCTCTTTTTCCTTCTAATACAGACATTTAAAGTTACAAGTTACCCTCTAACTACTGCTTTAGCAAGAACCCACAAATTCTAGTTTTTTAAAAAATTCACTTCAAGTTACATTCTAATTTCTCTTTAGATTTGTTCTTTGACTTGTGAGTTATTTCACTGGCAAATATTTGGGGATATTGAAGGATCTTTCTTTATTGATTTCTAATTTAATTTCATGTGGCCAAATTATTTGGCTTTTGAAAATTCTTATTTTGCAGCTCACCAATACATTTTTAAAAACGGCTCTTGACAGGTATTGTGGAAATTTAAGTAGTTTTCAATGGGTCCTTGTCAGTCATATTGCTGGGGAGGAAAGTCCTTTCAACGTCTCCCTTTCTTTTTTTAAATTTTTTGGCCGCTCCGTGTGGCATGTGAGACCTGAGTTCCCAGGTCAGGGGTCAAACCTGCAGGCCCTGCATTGGAAGTGCCGCATCCTAATCACTGGACTGCCGGAGAAATCCCATTTTTAAACAAAAGCTGCAGTTGACTTATGACGTCACGTTCATTTCAGGCATAAAGCGCAGGGATTCAGGTTTACATGCATGTGTGTGTGTGTGGCTCAGAGGGTGAAGAATCCGCCTGCAGTGCGGGGGACCCGGGTTCAATCCCTGGGTTGGGAAGATCCCCTGGAGAAGGAAATGGCAATCCACTCCAGCACTCTTCCCTGGAAAATCCCATGGACAGAGGAGCCTGATAGGCTACAGTCCATGGGGTCGCAGAGTTGGATACGACTGAGCAGCTAACACTTTCACTTTCTTCATATATATTAATGTTCTTTTCCAGATTCTCTTCCCTGATAAGTTATCGCAACTTGCTCTTTAACAATGTACAGCATCTAAACATCCCTCCTGCCCAGAAGCAGGAACCAGCTGGCCTGAGGCCTAGCCCTGAACCCACAAGCAAGGTGACTTCAGCAGCTTATGCCCCCTCAAGGGACTGATGTAAGACCCAGGCGAGGTAACACATGAACAGCACTTAACGCAGGAACTGGCTCTGCTAAGTATGATGTAAGGACTGTCTGTTATTATTATGTGAGAAAGCTACAGTCACAGCGCACATCTTACCCAATGGTCCCAGAACCCCGGGTCCCTGACCATCCTGGCCCAAGGCACCAGGCAGTCGCCCACCCCCTGGGCTCACACGGACAAGGAGACACCAGCTGCGCGCTTCCGCTGGACAGCAGGCCCGGCTGCGCGCTGAGAAGGGGCCCGAGTCCAAAGCAGATGCTGGCGGGCGCTGACGTGAGAAACCTCGTCCAAGTCTGAGCGAACACAGTCCTCACGCCGCCACGAACAACGACACACACACCCCAACGGGCACGGCTGCAGATTCTGTGCTTGTTACGGTGGACAGTCGTCGTTCGCCCCCACGGCCATCTGAAGCCAGTAGTCCCGATTACTGAAGATCACGAAGTTGTATAGATGTTCTCCTCCTTTCTGAAAACCGTGTTCACTTTCTTTCCAGGACACAGGGCTGTCTGCAAAGCCTTGAACGGACAGCGTCACCCACGGGGCCAACTTTGGTTCATCAAAGTAGCGACTGAAAAAGACAAACACTTTTTAATAAACAGGGAGACTTAGGGACATTTATCTTCTTTTTTACTTATTCAGGATAAGGGGCATTTCTGATGCTCCTATGAAGCTTCCACTTAAGCTTTTATTTATAAAAATCAGAAGACAGAAATTCACCTCCTGGTGCTATGCTGTGAATTCAGTAAAGGTTCATCACTATGCAACGCACAGGATAAACTTCAGCGGCTCCTAGCCTTACTGTGGGAGACCATATATGATTCAAAGAACAAAGAAAACTCCACAAACTGTGTTAAGAACCCTTTCCCCCCTTAAGAGTCCTGCTTTCGGGGGTTCTGTGGACTAAACACTGCAGAATATCGGGCTTCTCTTTTAAAATGCTTGAAACATCAGCCTTCTCACTGAGGAAAATCAAAGCACAAAGCAATAAATATGAAAAAGGGACGCTGGATTTAAAAAGGAAAAGCCTCAACAGTTACATCTTTGACACTTTCCAAGTGACGACTTCAAAGGCACCAGGCTCACGCTAGAGTCTTCTCGGTATGGGACTGGGGTGGCCTGACGCCGTGTTTATGTGACGCCTCCCGGGATGGAAACTCAGTGCTGCTTTACACCACACAGCCCAGGGTGTGGCGTCCAGGGACTCCCGGATGGTAGGGCTAGGCTGGATCTTAGCCGCGATGTGGACTCAGAGGTGGTCAACTCCTTTTCCCACCCATTTCAAAAAGTGAAGCATTTTGCAGAACTCCAACACGTAAAACAGACCAGCATGTGATCTGTGGAGCGCCGCTGTTTTCTTAAGTGGTCCTGTAACTCTGACTGCGCTGAGACGGTCTGGGCGAGGCAGGGCAAGAAGAGCCAGCAGTCTGTTCTCAAGAAGCACAGCGCAGCTCTCCTCCTCCCGAAAGGACAAGGATGTGGCCACAGCACCAGGGGTAACTAATTACATCCCTCAAGGTGATGACGTTACTGCACGGGACGCCCAGCGAGAGGGGAAGAAGGACACGTGTGCCGGGGACTGTGGGGCCTGAGTCACGAGCGCTGCCCCCGGAACGCCACGGAGGCGCAGACGCCAAGACGGACAAAAGGCGTTCTCACCACAGATGCTCCAGCAGGACGCATATCCGCTCCGGGGGGAGGAAACCCGTGATGGTGCCCAAGGACGCCCAGGCCACCACCGTGCTTGGCTGAGGACAGCAGTAGGTCGATACGAAATTATAAGGCTCGTTATTTCTGTAAGAAAAAAAAAAGAAAGCCGACGCCTTTATATCCACCACTCCATCACTTTCAGAGTACTAAACCCACTAGAAATGAGCAGCCAGCCCCAGCCGCAGGGACCTGGGAGCCCCCTCGTACGCACAGGTCTCGTGACTGAAGACAGCGCCCAGCCAGTCGAAGAGCTCGCGGGCGCTGCAGGCTGCCTCCGGCTCGCCCCCGAGCAGGCCACTCCGCAGCACGGGGCACCGCAGGTCTGGCGTCGTGCTCAGCGCCATTTTTGGCTGATGCTCCTGAATTCCGTAACCGGAAAAGTATGACATCATCGTGGGTCCTTCTGCACCTTCAGACACACCAAATAAGGCCGCCTGAAGAGTGTGAACACGCTCAGCGAGACCCTGAGCCCACCCCGTTCCCGCCTGAGGGTTTCGGGAAGCAGGGACGTTGAGGTCAGACCAGGGGGGCACTGTACAAACTTTACTCAAAGTAAAACCGTATAAGTTGCTTCCAGCTCCTAGAGCCAAAGTTATGTCAACATTCGTCTTCCTGGAAAATCCGAATGCTTTCAGATTCAACCCACACTCCACTAAGCAACTTTCAAGCTAGTAAGTAAAACCCAAAACTTTGCTTATGCTTCAATAAAATTAGTGAGCTCTACACGCACAGAGAAAGGAGCGCCTCTGCACACTCTGGAAACGGGAGACACACGAGGAGCCGAGTGGCAGAACCCCAGTCCAGCTTGCCTTCGAAACCCAGTAAGATCCAGTGGGTCCTGGAGGATTTTCCGGTGGCCTTGGAAGACAGAAACAGTGACCCCTGGAGCATGGGACAGGCTTGCGAACAGTCCAGCGTGTTAGAAAGAATACCTCCCTCCCGCTTCCCTCCCTCCAGGACAGAGATCAGCAGGCTCACTGCCCAGGATAAAAGGTCTACACTCCTGAGGCTCCAGGCTGCCCTTCTGAACAGCTGCCCTCTGCCTGCACCAGCGTCACCGGCCTAAGCGGCCCCCTGCAGGAACCAGGACCTGGTGAACTGGTGCAAACGCTGATGCTCTGGCCGCTGTGACTGCTGGGGGTAATCCGGTCCTCTGCTTCTGATCCTGGGAGTCTCGCGTCTCCTGCCAGTGCCCAAAAGACAGCGCAGGCCAATAGCATAGCTTGCAAGTAGGGCAAAACCTCAGACTTTTCACAGGTCTCAACAAGCCCCTAAAATACCTAGGAGTCTTATTAGAACACACAGCTCTCCAGAACCCGACACACAGGAGGCCTTGCACAGACTCCAGGCCACTGAGATGCCAGCCTCTCGGCTCCGGGGCCACACCACACACAGAAGCTGCACTGAGGTGTTGCAGACCCAGGGTTCATGCAGGCAACCCTGCCGGACCCAGGGACCATGGCCTTCCCAGGAAGAGCAGACAGAGGGGCCTACTTCCAAAATGGACCCAGGGCTTTCCTCTTCTCCAAGAGAGAGAACCACACCACGGTAACTACGATGCTCTGATTCCTTATAATCTTGGTTTGGGCGAAAGATAACACTTCGCAAAGGAGTGAGGTACATGGTGGTTGTAAACAGATCAGAATGTATAGTGAACAATTTATTGTTCCAATCAAGTAGAAGTTACAGCAAATTTAATCTGACATTTAACAACATGCCTGATTATGACCCTGCAATGTTGAAGAAGCAGTTTGTGTATATCACTAGAATCGTTACTTTAAAACATTCCGGCCAAGGCTGCTGGAACTGAGCTGGAGGGAGGAAGGAGAGAAACGGGAAAGGTCAGCTGCTAGGGGACCATCCTTGAGAGCTCTGGACGGACACGTAACCCGGGGAGACGGAGGCAGACGGCTGCACGGCTGGACGATCCTGAACCACGCGGATGCCAGAGGGACCGCGCAGCTTCCTTAACCAAGCTTACAGGCTCCCTGCTGTCCCAAAGCAGAGTGTCCCTACCAAACCTTTGGTTAGTTCGAAATGCCACAAAGTGAAGAGGCAATCACCTTAAGACACAGCTTGCTAACAGATGCGTGAAATACATCAAGATAAAGCACAGATGCTTACAGACCCAGTTCAAAGCTCTGATGGCGTGAGGATAAGATGCTGAGTGCAGCTCTGGGGGAGGGAGCCTGGGGGTGCCCTTTCCCTCCCGGGGTGCCCACCACCTCCATGGAAGTTCGCTGCAAGACATGTGCTGAGCATACTTTCACTTCTTTTGGTAAAACTTAAGTAATGTAAGGGTTTCCCTGCTGGCTCAGACAGTACAATGAGGGAGGCTTAGGTTCGATCCCGAGGTCAGGACGATCCCCTGGAGAAGGGAATGGCTACCCAGTCCAGTATTCTGGCCTGGAGAGTCCTATGGAAAGAGGAGCCCGGCGGGCTATGGTCTGTGGGTGGCAAGGAAGAGGCGGACGCCTGTATCCATGTAGGCACACAGCATCCGTGACCAGCAGGCTAAATCACCATGCCATCCTCACTACGCCCCTGCGGCTAACAGCTAGATTTCAACACCACTGTACCGTTATTACACAATTTATTTTTCATACCTGTTTGATGCCACGCCAAAAGAAAATCAAACTTCAACGGCTTCTTTTCTCTGAAGGCCCAAGATACTCTTTTATACTTCTTAGAGTCCAGGTTAGAGGATAAATCCATCAGATCAATGGAGACAACTTTAAAAAATGGAGAGGAATAAACAGTTCATGCACGCACACACAGCCTGCTCCGTGTAATACATGCTGGATTAAAACCATCCGGAGGTTTGGAAAATTCACGGATGAAAAGAAGCACTTTGTCCTCCTTGCCCTCCCGTTGGTTTACCAAATCAAGACTCTGCTTCTAATGGGCATTTCAGGACTTGAGCTAATCACAACAGGTGTCTAAAATTCACGCTTTTCCCAGTCAAAGACCAAGGGCAGAGGTGAACTCCAATCAAGCCGTGCAGGTGGCAGCCGTGACCACCGACATTCAAGCAGACGGTCCGCAGAGCTACATCTCCTCAGTCATGGGTGATTTCTACTGGAATCATAACACTTGGGGAAATTAAAGGAAATTCTTTACTAAGACCGAGTTGGAGCAGATACAAATTTGCATATGTGGACTGGGTAAACAAGGTCTGCTGCAGAGCACTGGGAACTGTAGTCCACGTCCCGTGATAAACCATAGCGGGAAAGAATGCGAGACACAGAGCATATCCGTGCATAACCGAGTCTCTGCCGCACAGAGTAACTAACAAAATGCGGCACAACAACCACACTTCAACGCAAAACTTAAAAACCGAAGAGCAAGTTGGGTTCGTTACTTCGAACCTGTGGTCGGAAACACAGGCATCTAAGCGCAGGCCCACGGCCTTGACGGGGCGCAGCTGCATCCCAGTCGTGTGCAGTCATGTGAGATCCTCTCTGATAAGGAATTTTAAACACGGGGCAAAGCCACACTGCTTCTACACAAAGAGAACAGGAGCAGCTCAAGCATGTAAACCCAAGCTGCTACAGAAGACCCCACCTTTCAGAAACTGACGCAGAGAGCACCGTACTTACTGAATCTCATGGTTTTCCTGCCAGAATACTGAGACGGACGGCCCTGAAGTCCAGTTTCTTCATACGTGTCTTTATCCAGGGATAAAATTAATTTCCCTATAAATCAAATAATAATTCCCATAAAGAGACATTAAACATATAATGCGTTCTCATGTTTTTGGTTAAAAAATAAAATAAAAAATAATATATATAACGTTCTCTAAGAGAAAGCAAGGCAAATTGAACAGTTAAATACCAGTGCACATAAAGATCTTTTTATAATACAAGTATATTATTTATCCATATATATCTTACTTATAAACAAGAGTATTATTTATAATTACATGTACAAAGATTCTTTATTATAGTGAAACCAGAAATTATCTTTTTATTAAAGAAAGAAACATTATGGTACACGTCTTTGGGATATTTTCAAGACATTAAAAACAGGAAATTAAAACTGCATGCACCGATATAGAAAGATGCCTAGGATATAGGCCTTGGGGAAAAAACGATAATTGAGAAACAATAGAGTGTGACATATTTTATGTTTTGTTTAAAAAAAGGAACAACCTGTATGTGTGATTTTAAATTCTAGAACGTGTCTAGAAGAATAAATACCTACCTGCTGGTAAGAGTGCCTGCTAAGAATGGGAAGGAGTTTGAGGGGCGCTGGATGAAAGGGTGGACTGTCACTTCACTCACACCTGTATGATTTTGACTTTTTTTTTTTACAGTATGCATTTCCTTAAGAATGAAGGAAAGTCGAGGGTGCTTACCATCTGGCAGCAGGGCAACAGTGTCATCCTCATCGATGCTTGTGTTGTATGTCAGGGCATAGCACGGACCTGAAAGACAGCCCAGAGCAGAAACCCAGAGAACAAAATCCCACTTGCAAAAAGCCGGCGGGCTAGTCTGGCACGGCGACCAATCCCCCGTGCAATGGGTCCCGTTCGCTCGGTAGTCCTAAACCAGCCAAAGCGAAGCTGGAGGGCACGTGAGGCCAGGCTCAGCTCGCCCACGCCCCCACCCAGGGCCTGTCTGTGCAAGCCAAATTCCACGGCGCGTGCAGCTGTGTGGACACTGCAGAGAGGCCCCAGGTGCAAGAGCAGAGGACACACACACCCGCCAGGCCGAGTTCCGGGTGAGACTCAAGCCTGCCAAGAGCGTGTGTGACGTCAAGAGAGCTGCTCGGTCTCAATTTCCTGGCATCCGGTCTCATCATTTCATGGGAAATAGATGGGGAAACAGTGGAAACAGTGTCAGGCTTTATTTTGGGGGCTCCAAAATCACTGCAGATGGTGACTGCAGCCATGAAATTAAAAGACTCTTACTCCTTGGAAGGAAAGTTATGAGCAACCTAGATAACATATTCAAAACCAGAGACATTACTTTGCCAACAAAGGTCCATCTAGTCAAGGCTATGGTTTTTCCAGTGGTCGTGTATGGATGTGAGAGTTGGACTGTGAAGAAAGCTGAGCGCTGAAGAATTGATGCTTTTGAACTGTAGTGTTGGAGAAGACTCTTGAGAGTCCCTTGGACTGCAAGGAGATCCAACCAGTCCACTCTGAAGGAGATCAGTCCTGGGTGTTCACTGGAAGGACTGATGCTGAATCCAGTACTTTGGCCACCTCATTCGAAGAGGTGACTCATTGGAAAAGACCCTGATGCTGGGAGGGATTAGGGGCAGGAGGAGAAGGGGATGACCGAGGATGAGATGGCTGGATGGCACCACCGACTCGATGGACAGAGTCTGAGTGAACTCCGGGAGCTGGTGATGGACAAGGATGCCTGGCATGCTGTGATTCATGCGGTTGCAAAGAGTCGGACACGACTGAGCGACTGAACTGAACTAAAAATGGGGCTGCAGGCCCATCTCACAGTGACGAGAAACGTCTCGGCTACTGCCGAGTGACGTTGAGTCACCCATGTAAAAGTGCCTCCGTGCCTGGGCCCACATCATTAGCAATCAGAGCATCAAGGTTTTTTTGTGTTTTTTTTTTGGCTGCACCATGTATTTTGTGTCATCCTAGTTCCCCGAGCAAGGATTGAACCTAGGCCCTGGGCAGTGAAAGCCTGGAGTCCTAACCACCGGACCGCCAGGGAATTCCTCAGCATCCAGTCTCAAAACCAATGAAAGGAATCAGGTTGGTGAGACTGACAAGAGGCCAGCGGCCCCTTTGCAGCGATGCCTGCAGTGAGGGTGGATCCTTAAAGACGCTGGAACGATTTCAAACGAGTGGCTCCCTAGAAGTAACTGGAAAAAGCCAGTCAACCCAGCAGACACACATGGGACTGAGGGCCGCAGGGTCCAAGTGGAAGAGGCTGGGCCCCCGTCAGCACCTGGCCGTGTAGACGGCAGTGTGGCCGCATCAGGAGACCCACATGCTGAGACGGCTGTTGTGGGCACTGCGCGGACCACAGGGGTCCTTGCAGCCAGGCCCGAGGGCAGTGCATCTGAACACAGGGCCGGAAAGCTTTTCCCCTCCACGAGCCTTGTGCGACAACACCCCCACAGGACGTGTGTGGACCCGTGGAATCAGAAACCAAACCTGAGGATGCAGAGAGCAGGCTGAGCTACTGAGGGGCGGAGGGCGGGCCGCACACGCCTGACCTCGCAGACGAGCTCCATCTGTCTGTTGCGAACAAGGCAGGAGCCTTGAAGTGCGATGTGGCCCCCCTGGCCTCCCGCATCCCACCATGTTCACAGACACTACGCGGCTTTTCTCACCTTTCTTGACGAAAGTATTGATGAATTCGTGTGTGATTAATCATAAAGAGGCAAATCCTTCACAGAGTAATAGGGTCCGAATTCCGTGACCAGATCTTTCAGTTCTTTTGATAGTATCCCACATTCAGGAATCAGAAATGAAACCTATTGGAGTATACAACATAAGAAACTTATTTTTGATTAATAATAGAAGCATGAGTGACTTCCAGCATCACACTAGCTTCACGTGCACAGCATATGACTCAGCATCTTTGCAGATTATACTCCATTATAGGTTCAAACAGGTTTTATTTTCATGCAGATCAACACCCAGGATTTAGTGATGATACAACATAATTAAGGCTACTAGCCATTCCTCCACAACCTTCAACAAAACTCTGAAATTAATTTACTAATCTCAGGAAAAGAGAAATCCAACAATTCAGGTTTTCCATTTCTGAATTCAAGTGCACATATAGGAAAATTGAACGAAAAAAAATAATTTTAATGGGAAACGCTTGTGTTTTATCTTTTGAAAATAAGCAACATATTTGATGTCCTGTTCCTGTCACTACATTAATTGATTTTTAGGGAAATACAGTAGTAAAGAATCTCCCTGCCAGTGCTAGAGACCTGGGTTTGATCCTTGGGTCAGGAAGATCCCCTGGAAAAGGAAATGGTAACCCACTCCAGTATTCTTGCCTGGGAATTCCCATGGACAGAGGAGCCTGGCGGGTTACAGTCCGCGGGGCGCAAAAAGTCAGACATGACTTAGGGACTCAACAAGTACAAGTGAATATCCCCAGATCTGTGTATCCTGGTACCAGGCTGGAAGCAGAGGAACTGTCCCTGAGGGCGTGAGGAATTTAGGGACACTGGTTATTAAGAGGCCGCATGGAAGCAGAAGGCAGCTGGGTGTTCCCACTGTTCCACTGTCTCAAGCTCCGCACGTGGGCTGGGGGGACACGGTGCGCCTCCCAGCTGGCTGTCTGTGAAGAGCTCTCCATCCAGAGCAGAGACGTTCAACCCGACAGGTTTCAAGCGGTGCCCGGCTGCTCCACGCCCTGAAAAAGGCCGCGCTCCAAAGCGGGGGCACTAACCGGGGCCGCCGCGTGTCTGCGACCCTGGCCAGCGAGGCCGAGTCGAGGTTGGGCTGACCAGCTTGAAAGTGCGCGAGGCTTCACGCGCTTCCATTGCAGGTCTAGCCCGGGGCGCTCCCCACTGGCACGGGTCCGAGAAGCCGTCCCCGCAGACACCGCCCGTAGGCAGGGGGCGTCTCCTGCTCTCTGCAGGTCCAGGAACCAGCCCCACGGACGCCTCAGCCGCCGCCGCCGCGAAAAGGGCCCCGGGGCGGGCGACACTCCAGGGACCGCCAGCAAGCACCGCTGCGCGCCAGGCCGCCGAGGCGCCTTTCTGCCCGAAGCCGCCCTGGCGCTCTGGATGGACGAGGAGAGGCGCGCGGGCGCCAGAAGCCGGCGGCGGGGAAGGAGGGCGGCGCCCCGCCCGTCCTGGCTCCGCCCCGTCTCCCGGCCCCGCCCCCGGGACGCAGCACGCCTGGGGCGGGGCCAGGCTACGGTAAGAGACCAGAGGCCCCGTGAACCCTGCCCCGCCCTCCGACGGCGGGGCACCGCCCGCACCGGTGCACCCTGGGACTTGAGGTCCTGAAGCGAGCCAACACACGAGCCTGGAGCCACAGAGAGACTACAGCTCCCAGCATGCAGAGCGAGGGCCCCGCCCCTCCGCGCAACGAGGGCGGGCCCCCGGAGCGGAGCCCGGCTCTTCCCTAGCCTCCCGCGCCCGCGGGAGGGAGGGTGCGCGATCCGTGAACTCAGGGCCAGGACTCACCCTGTAATTGTAATAGTGCGTCTCTACGAGGTGCCGGTGGCGCGACTTGTCATGGCCGAAGTTGGACTTCTCGCAGACCAGCAGGTGCCGGGGCACCTCTCGCAGCCGGCGCAGCGTGGCCATGCTCTCCCCGCGCAGACCCTCCAGGCTCGGCTCGCCCCGCCCCTTCCCTCGCCCCGCGGGCGTGCGCAGTGCCGGCAGGGCGCACGTGCGGAGGCTGCCGGGGTAGGGGCGGGGCTAGCGCCGGGGCGGGGCCAGCG
>SJXQ01002905.1:190330-213430 GCA_006408695.1 Aepyceros melampus
CACTGCCCCGATGAATTCCTTGGCCAGACTCCCTCCTCTGGGCCCCAGGTTGCCCCTTCCCAAACTGCCAAGAAGGTTTGTGTCTAATACCTTCAATAGGACTCCTTAAGACTCCTTCAGAACCACTTTTAAGATCCTTTTAAAAATATCGTTTTGGGGAATTCTCTAGCCATCCAGGGGTTAGTATTCAGTGCTGGAGCCAGGGTTCAATCCCTGGTTGGGGAAATGAAGATCCCACAAGCCGGCGCAACCGAAAAAGAAAAAAATGAAAAATAGCCTTTTAGAACCGCTTTTAATAATTTGTTGCTATTGGAAGTTATAGTGATAATTCGTTTTTCCACCTATTCTTTCTGACCAACTCTAAGTACTATACTACACACACTTCTCAAACTGGAATCTGCACAGCCCAGTTCTATGCAGAGAGGATGCGGAACAACAGAATGTTTGTGGTACAACGTTCTGGAGCATCAGTTTTACTATAAGATTTGGAATAGAAGTTAAATAATTTAGAAGATGCATGGATGCGTGAGTACTCAGTCGTGTCCAACTCTTTTGCGACCCCATGGCCTGTAGCCTGCCAGGCTCCTCTGTCCGTGGGATTTCGCAGTCAAGAATACTGGAGTAGGTAGCCATTGCTTTCTCCAGGGGATCTTCCTGACCCAGGGATTGAACCCACATCTCTTGAATTGTAGGCGGATTCTTTACCACTAAGCCACCTGGAAAGCCCAATTTAGAAGATAAGTATGTGTAAGTCTGGGCTTCCAAAGTGGTGCTAGTGGTAAAGAACTCACCTAGCAATGCAGGAGACACAAGACACGAGGGTTACATCCACTAAAGGAGGAAATGGCAACTCACGCCAGTCACATGTGTAAATCTCATCTAAAACTAAGACTGGACAGTTTTTCACCATTACTCCTGTGCCTCAAATGTCAGATTATCTCTGCAAATATTCTAAGGGACACAATTTTCCATTATTTTAAACAGGAAGAATGATAAAGGAATAGCAAGTTGATCAAAAAACTCCCAATTTCCTAATCACAACAAGGCACTTAGATACAACTTACAAATATCATATTAGAATGTAAAATGCTTAAGGCATAGATCATGGGAACCACACAATTCAGTAGCAGTGGCCTCTCTTAGACCTGCAGTGTCAGAGGTGAACCTTTCCTAGGTTGGTACTCCAAAGCTCTGCAAAGTGACTGTTGCGATTCTGATGGTCCACCAGTAACGTGTGAAAGCAACATGAAGCTTTTCTAACAAGCCCTTTAGGTGACAATGTTGTGTTAACTTTTGAAGGCTCAGCGTAACTTCTATACGTGTAAACTTCAGCTTTTCTCAACAATACCTCATCAAAATGGCTCTGTCGCCCGTCCGCGCTGTCTCCAGTGTACAACCACTGCTGGCCGCCTTTCTCTCTTTCTCGTCACTGCCAGTGCCAGTGCCAGCCTCCCGACTGTCTTGCCCTCCTCCAGTCAGCATCCAGATGATCTCTTGAATATATGAATAACATGACATATATCTAGGGCCCAGCCTCTACACCTGTCCACACCACACACCGATTAACAATAAAGAGACATTTCTTTATGACTTGCTGGGTTCTGGGCACATAATAAATACGTGTGAATGACTCTCCAACCAGTTACTGCCCCTGCAGGACAACGGGCATACTCTGTTCACCTTTCCAGCTCTCACACCATTCAAGCACACAGTAGCTGCCCCATAAATAACACGTTTGTTTCACAAATACTTCTTACCCATATTTCCAGACCCAGATCCTAACATTCCATCAGGAGTGAAAATACTAACGACTTGGATAAATGAACTTGTACATGATCAGAGGACTGGCCCGGGGGAGGGGCTGGTCCAGCTTAAGGTGGGTTTGCAGCAGACAGCAGGTGGTCAGCCCAAAGGCCTTGCTCCCTGTCTGCTCTCCAGCTTGTGAGGAGGGCAGAGGAGCCACCGCCCTCCTGTTAGGCCTGGATCAGGCTCCTCCTGAAGCCAGGGCTCTAGCCCTTGTGTGCTCCAGGCCTGTAGGGCACAGCCCCTCGGGCTGGACAGGGCTCCATCCAGGCTGTGATTCCAGCACTCTGGACAGCTCCATTTCCCTCCAGGTGTCGGGGGTGGAGTTTGGGATCAGGACCCTGTCCCGCGTGTGCAGAGGACTCTGTGCAGAGGACTCGGGGGCCTGCAGACAAGCTGACTCACAAGGAGCTCTGAAGAGTGCTGCCCACCGTGGCTGGTGGTCTCATCTCTCCCACGACTGAACTGTCAAGAGACACAGGGTCTCCAACCTGAGCCTGGGAGGCTGCAGAGCCCGAGGTTTAGGGCACAAGCTCAGGGGCCGGGGAAGGATGCAGCCGTGGGTGGGTGGGCTGAGGGCGGGGGCTTCCCGAGGACGGTGCAGCCCCCCAGCGGGTGGTCATCACTTGGGCAGGCTCGGGCCCTCAGCGAGTCCTGGGCCGTTCCCACGCACAGCCCACGCGCAGCACTGACCCAGCCTGCCGGCCTTCTGGCTGGTGGCGGTGGGGAGGGGGTCCTCCTTCGGCTTTTGTTGGTCTGAGAAAGTGTATGTCCCTTCACTTTTGAGGGATAATTTCACTGGATTCTAAGTTGAAGAGATTTTTCAGTTTTGCTTGCGTGATTTGTGAGACATCAGGTGAAATTTATCCCTGTCCCTGCAAGGGTAAGTTGTTCGTTTCCTCTGCTTTCTTCAAGCGTTTCTTTCCTTGATTTTTCTGCAGTTAGAATATAACATGTCTTAGTGTAGGGTTTGTTTGTTTGTTTGTTTGTTTTTTTTGGTATTTGCCTGCATAGCACTCTCTGAGCTTCCTAGATCTGTGGTTTGGTGTTTATCATTAATTGGGGGAAATTCTCATTCATTATTACTTCAAATATCTCTTCTGCTCCTTTCTCTTCCCCTTCTGGTTGCGCTGATATTTGCATGTTACAGCTTCTGTAGTTGTCTCACAATTACATTAGTTTTGATTTCAGGCATTCCTTTTGATTCTTTCTTAGTTTCCATCTCTGCTTATATTACCCACCTGTTCTCACAAGTGGGCTTCCCTGATAGCTCAGACAGTAAAGAATCTGCCTGCAATGCAGGAGACCCCAGTTTGATTCCTGGGTCGGGAAGATCCACTGGAGAAGGGATAGGCTACCACCCCAGTATTCTTGGGCTTCCCTTGTGGCTCAGCTGGTAAAGAATCCGCCTGCAATGCGGGAGACCTGGGTTCGATCCCTGGGTTGGGAAGATCCCCTGGAGAAGGGAACGGCTACCCACTCCAGTATTCTGGCCTGTATAGTCCATGGGGTCGCAGAGAGTCGGACACAACTGAGCGAGCTCTCTCGGCATCCACTTTCTCCATTAGGGCCCTCAGCATGCTAATCGTAGTTCTTCTGATTCCTGAGCCAACCGTGCTGCAGTTTCCGCCACATCTGAGTCTGGTTCTGATGCTTGCTCTTGTATTTTAAGCTGTGTTTTTCCCTTTGTAGAACATTTTGTAACTTTTTGTTGAAAGATGGGACACTATGTCCTGGGTATAAGTAAATATGCTTTTAGTGTGAGGCTTGTTTGTATGGCTGGAAGTTAAGCTGTGTTTGCCCTCTGCTGTAGCAGGAGGTGTGGGGGGCTGAAATTCCCTCTGTGTCCTTGTTTTCCTGTCCCTCATCCTCTCTGGGTTCTCCAAGAGATTTTCTCTTAGATAAGGCTCTCAGTTCTTCCCACTGTCATCTGTGCTTGACGTGGTGCCCTTCGATGTGGTGGTGAAACGTCTGTTAGACCTTTCAGTGGGGCTGTGCCCAGGTCTGTGAGTTGCTCCACCCTACCCCCATCCCACTTAGGCTAGGAGGGACTGCAGGGGGATACTTTACCTCCCTCAGGACTGTGCTGCTGCTACTGCTAAGTCACTTCAGTCGTGTCCGACTCTGTGTGACCCCATAGATGGAAGCCTACCAGGCTCCCCCATCCCTGGGATTCTCCAGGCAAGAACACTGGAGTGGGTTGCCATTTCCTTCTCCAATGCATGAAAGTGAAAAGTGAAAGTGAAGTCGCTCAGTTGTGTCCGACCCTCAGCGACCCCATGGACTGCAGCCCACCAGGCTCCTCCATCCATGGGATTTTCCAGGCAAGAGTGCTGGAGTGGGGTGCACTGCCTTCTCAGGACTGTGAGGCTTTGCTTATTCCCAGGGAGGCGAGGCTCCAGTGAGTTTCCTTGAGGCAGGGCTTTTGTAAAAGAACAGAACTCTCTGGGCATATTTCCAAAGGCTCCTTCTTCCTTCTCCCGTGGAGAGCAGGCGAGTTTTCCCTGGATGTCCATCCCGAGCACCTTGTGGGCTCCTGTGAGGAGGCTCGGGGGAGTGTGGGCGCTTTAGGGAAGACCGGGGTGCGCGCATGCTGAGTCCTGCGCGGCTCTGCGCCCCCATGGAGGGCAGCCCGCCAGGCTCCTCTGCCTGTGGGATTCTCCAGCAAGAACACCGAGGTGGGCTGCCATTTCCTCTTCCGGGGATCTTCCCGACCCAGGGATCAGACCTACGTCTCCAGCACCGGCAGCTGGATTCTTTACCCCTGAGCCACCTGGGAAGCCCGGGTAAGACTGAGTGCTCGCTCGGTCGCTCAGTCGTGTCCGACTCTTTGCGACCCCGTGGACTGGAGCCCGCCAGGCTCCTCTGTCCATGGGGTTCTCCAGGCAAGAATACTGGAGGGGGTCGCCATTCCCTTTTCCAGGGATCTTCCCGACCCAGGGACTGAACCCACGTCTCCCGGGTCTCCTGCGCGGCAAGCAGATTCTTTACCACCGGCGCCCCCTGGGGGCCAAGAAGTGAACATACCTTCTAGGACATGGGATGATTATTTTTAAAAAATACTAAAAAATGAAATAGTTCAGGGAGTTGAAGCTGGAGTTTTAAAAAAAGAGAGAAACCGTGAACTCAGGGAAGAATCAAGACTGGGAACCAGGCCAGTGAAATTCACTCCTGTGCCCCTTTCCCTGAGTGTGTCTCACTGTAGGTCCAGACCCAGAATGCCCCCTGGGGTTTTGGTCACTGGGGCTTAAACCCTGGGGTCAGTGGTGGGGAAGATGATTCAAATAGTGAAGAGCGTGGATCAGCTCTAAAGCTTTCCTCCAGTTCAGTAACCACTCATCTGTCTGCCTGCTGTGTACGCGGAGCCTGGCTATGAATACAACATTTAGAGAAAAGAGAGAACCCCTGTCCTAGTGGGGCACAGAGGCTGGGAACCACTCACCATCAGTATCAAGTAGAGCATAGGTACAGGTGAGCACGGGCAGAGGTGGACATGGGCAGAGGTGGACACGGGCCCAGGTGGGCACAGGCCCAGGTGGGCAGAGGTGGGCCCAGGCAGAGGTGGGCACAGGTCAGGTGGGCACAGGAACATGTGGGCACAGGTGGGCACAGGCCCAGGTGGGCAGAGGTGGGCACAGGCAGAGGTGGGCACAGGTGCAGGTGGGCACAGGAACATGTGGGCACAGGTGGGCACAGGCAGAGGTGGGCATGGACACAGGTGGGCACAGGCAGAGGTGGGCACAGGCAGAGGTGGGCACGGACACAGGAACACATGGGCACAGGTGGGCACAGGTAAACGTGAGCACAGGCCCAGGTGGGCACAGGAAGACGTGAGCACAGGGCCCTGTCTGGGATGGGAGGGGTGGGGAAGAGTGGTTGAGGGCCAGCTGCTAGAGGACACAGCATCAGAGTGGAGAAGTGGGAAGGTGCCCAGTCAGGACAGCGGCCCGGGCCACCTCCGTGACAGCAGCCAAGTGGTCAACCTCAGGATGACTGCCGCCTCTGCCCACGAGCCCGCCTGCTGCGGAAGCCCCACGCGAGGCAGCATGCCCAGGCCCTCCTGGCACACATGTGCCCTCGCCTCCCGTGACTCCCGAGCTGCCTCTCCCCGTCTGGACCTGCCTCGCTCCAGGCTGCTGCTGTCGACACAGGTGACACTTCTGGGTCCAAGGACCGGACTGCTCCGTCTTAAGCCCCAACGCCGACCTGTCACCCACTCTGCTCTTTCAAAAGCTCCAGAATCAGAGGGCAGTGGCGGGAACACCCCTCAGGCAACAGAGGGTGCCCCTGTGCCAAGTGGAAGCTGCTGGCTATGATGCCCTACAGGTCAGTGGTGGTCTTTCTGTTTTGGGGTAATACCTCAAGGGCATTCTCTTTCTTTTCCTGTACAAAAAGGAAACCGGGAATCAGATAACTGGAATGCCCAAGGGCAAAGGGGTTCAGCAAACTCTCCTTTAAGGTCTTACAATCTATGTAGTCCTTTTCTTCCCATACAGTTGGCCTGGGTTGTTATTCTTTAGTAAAACATACAGAGGTTTGGCCAAAACAGAAATTTGGAATCCAGCTATAGCAATAACCAGCTAGCTCGAGAAAAACTGACAGTTGGTGCTGAGTTTTGGGTTTGGAAAAACCTGGAACATTATGAAGTCTATCTGGACCTTGGTGGGGCTCTGGTTCTGATATCAGATGCCCTAAATATGGAATCTGGTTTTGGGCAAACTGCAATTTTTCTTGGACGTTATGTCCCTTTAAGGCTAAAAGCCCTAGTGACTGGAGGCAGTCTTCCTGTACGAGGCTTGAGAAGGAGAGCAGAGAGGCAACCTATCCACATCCTGCAACACAGCAGAACCCTGGGAGCCTGGTGCTGAACAGGTCAGCCTCTAGCGTTTGCCAGCAACGGGGGAGCAGCGAATCCTGCGGCATGGGGCATGGCCGTCCAGGTGAGATGCTCTTCTTCCCAAGCAGAGGCAAGAAGGCACTTGCTAGGGACTTCCCTGGTGGTCCGGTGGCTAAGACTCTGCGCTCCCAGTGCAGGGGGCCTGGGTTCAGCCCCTGGTCAGGGAACTCGGCCCCACACACTACAGCTGGGAGTTTTCAGGCTGCAACTAAAGAAGCCCGACGCTGCGGTGACGACCCAGGGCCCCGTGTGCTGCGACCTGGATCCGGCGCAGCGCGCGAGATCGATGAATATTCAGCAGACAGCAGATGCAGGCGTTGGGGAAGCCCTAGGAAGGGCCTGGTGGCGTCACTGGGTGAGTGGCCGAGTCCGCTCATGTAAGTCAACAGCCAGGTCTCCCGCCTGTAGTCCTAGAGACCCTTCGGGATCTTGCTGGTTCGTGGCAGACTGAATGCGGAGCCTGGCCTCACTGACAAGCATGGGAACCAGCTGGCGGAAGCCTAGCTGGGAGTTTTCAGGCTGCAACTAAAGAAGCCCGACGCTGCGGTGACGACCCAGGGCCCCGTGTGCTGCGACCTGGATCCGGCGCAGCGCATGAGATCGATGAATATTCAGCAGACAGCAGATGCAGGCGTTGGGGAAGCCCTAGGAAGGGCCTGGTGGCGTCACTGGGTGAGTGGCCGAGTCCGCTCATGTAAGTCAACAGCCAGGTCTCCCGCCTGTAGTCCTAGAGACCCTTCGGGATCTTGCTGGTTCGTGGCAGACTGAATGCGGAGCCTGGCCTCACTGACAAGCATGGGAACCAGCTGGCGGAAGCCTGAGAGATCGGGTGGATGGGTTTGCACGGCTGTGAGATTCCCCAGCAGGTGTGTGAGTGCCGTCTCTGGCTACTTTAGGAAGGTCTTTGGCTGTGGCTCACAGCTGAGCTTTAAGTCCTTGGAGCATAAAAAAGGTGTTAGCCTCTGGGTCTTCAGAAGCTTAAGTTTAAAAGGGCCAGTTTAGAGGAAAAGGGAATGGGCATGATTTCAGAGAAAAAGGGAAGCTGGACAAGAGAATGAGTGTGAGGGTGTAGAGGAGGGCTAGGGGCAGGGACAGAGAGGAGGGGGAAGGTGCTGGGGGCCGGGCTGAGACAGACAAGCCAGGAAGAGCCTCAGGGGTCAGGAGCGGCTTTATCTTATTGCCTGTTTGCCTCAGTGAATCTTAACATCTCATTCTGCAGAGGGGCAGTTTTAGGCTCCTGACATTTAGAAGCCTCAAAATACCAATAGAAATCAGTGTTCCATACAGTTCTGGAAATTTTAGAGGAATCGTTGTCCAATCGAGTTTTAAGAAGATAAGTTCGGGCTGGGGCAGGCCCCCAGTCTGGGGCCAGCATGGAGATGGCACCGGGCAGCCAGGGGCTGGGTCCCTGCTCCTGCTGTTCTCAACTGCCTCTGGTCAGATGAGCCGTTTAGTTAGAAACGTGCATGAGGAAGGACAGTGGTTCAAGACATAGTATCAGACAGGTATCAGGAGGCCGTTAGTAGAAGGGCGCTGTTGCTAAGTGACCCCCCTTCTTCCCGACTAGCCTATTGGACACCTTCCAACCTGGGGTGCTTACCTTTCGGTGTCATATCTTGTTGCCTTTTTATACTGTTCACAGGGTTCTCGTGGCGAGAATACTGGAGTGGTTTGCCATTCTCTCCTCCAGCCAACTCACTGGCAAAGATCCTGATGCTAGGAAAGATGGAGGGCAAAAGGAAAAGAGGGTGGAAAAGGATGAGACGGCAGCGGTGTCAGGAGGCTGTTAGTATCAGGCCGGTGTCAGGAGGCTGCTAGTAGAAGGGCGCTATTGCTAAGGGACCCCCCTTCTTCCCGACTAGCCTATTGGACACCTTCCAACCTGGGGTGCTTACCTTTCGGTGTCATATCTTGTTGCCTTTTTATACTGTTCACAGGGTTCTCGTGGCGAGAATACTGGAGTGGTTTGCCATTCTCTCCTCCAGCCAACTCACTGGCAAAGATCCTGATGCTAGGAAAGATGGAGGGCAAAAGGAAAAGAGGGTGGAAAAGGATGAGACGGCTGGATAGCATCATCAACTCAATGGACATGAACTTGGGCAAACTCCGGGAGGTAGTGATGGACAGGGAGCCTGGTGGGACAGAGTCCATGGGGTTTGCAGAGTCAGACACAACTTATTGACTGAACAACAGCAGCAGCCAAACAGGAGGGAGGGCGCCCTCAGAATACTCAGATGACGAGGATCCAGCTCCTCAGGGGCAAGTTTTTGGTTTGTTTGGCAGAGAGGGGTAAGTGACCAATTTTATTTATTTATTTATTTATTTTTTGCCACTTGGCTTGCAGGATCTCAGTCCCCCAGTGAGGGGTTGAACTTGGGCTCTTGGAAGAGAAAGTGCTGAATCCTAACCATTAGACCACCAGGGAACTCCTGAGAGTCATTTTCAAACAGGCCAAACAGCTCAAACAGCCCGCAGGCCTAAGGCCAGGAGTTCTAAGGGGGCAGTCTGGTCCCAGAGGAGCCAGGGTGAAGGCGTGTTCCAAAGTCACGGTCCAAAGGCGAGCAGTGCCAGCTGGATGGGCTTGATCTCAAATCAGACCGAAGTGCCAAATGAGTCGTTGCACACAGAACAAGACCTTGACCAGAAAGGGTAAAGCTTTAGCAAACGTCCTGACTAAAGCCTGGAGAGGTTTAAATCTCGAAGGAGATGGGGTCAGGAGAAAGACGCACCTTCAAAATCCAGGGTCCTCAAGGAAAGCAGTGAGTGACGATGAGCTCAGGGTGGGAACTGCACCTATCTGCTCAGCGGCCGGAGGTCTTCTCTGGACCCTGGACGGGCCGCCCAAAGGTTGACCGAAAGTGGAAAGACTGCAGGTATTTCCCAGCAAAGACGAGTCTACTCAGCATCAGCAGAAAATCGCAACTGCAGGTTTCAAGCCTGGCGGCCATGTGCAAGCCCCTGCAGCCAGGGAGAGCAGCTTTTGTAGAGGGAAGAGGAAGGTGGGCGGGCTTAGTATACAGAGCCCCAGCTTCTCATTGACTGGTCCTCACCAGACTGTCGGCGCAGGCCACGTGTCGGCCTGGCCTTGCAGGGGTGAGAGCTCCCGCTACTGGTCGCCCGACTGTTTGAGGTTTCTGTTGGTGGATAGCCCATATATTGTGTTTATCCACGGGTCAGCTGGTGGCCATCAGGGTGCTTCCACCGCAGGGCTACTATGAACTGTCCTTCTTGGACATTCCTGTGCCGGGTTCTGTGTGGACACGGGTTCCCTTCTCTTGGGTGTCCTGTCATCTCTCAGTAAGGCTAGTGAATAAGCTCGTACATTTGCAGTTTTTCCTCCATTAGGCTTTATCCTCCCAATCTACTCTTCAACCTAACACTAGAGTCTTTTAATTTACTAAAAAAAAAAAAATTTTTTTGGCCATGCTGCGAGGCATGTGGGATTTACTTCCCCAACCAGGGGTTGAACCCAGGCCCTGGAATTGGGAGTGAGGAGTCTTAACCCCTGGACCACTAGGGAAGTCCTAGAGTCTTGTAAAAAGGTACATTTTTCAAGTGTGTAAATCAGATCACTCTCAGCCTGTATTTAAAACCTTTATATAACTTTTTGCCACATTGGGGGAAAAAAAAGACAGCAAAAACCTCAATGGGGCCTCCATTCCGACCTTACTGCTCAGGGTGGGCCTGGGTGGTTGTAAACACCCCTGGAGTTGTTTCCCCAACTCGATTTTAGGAAATTGAGGCTCTGGGCCCTCAGCATGTGCAGTTGCCGTCGGTGCTTCTTTCCTGTCCCCTGAGCCTCTGCTCCGGAGCTCAGAGAGGAGCCGCCAGGCTGCCGCCTCCTCTGGGGTCCTGCCTGAAAGCTCCAGCCGCAGGAGCCCAGCCTGCTACGAGCTGAAAGGGGCCTCGGGGAGAGTCCCACTGGGTGATCCCCTGGGAGCGGGGTCTGCTGGGCATGCAGGGCATGGCGCTGAGTGAACAAGGCTCGTAGGGTGTGTTTTTGTTAGGGGAAGCATGCTGATTGAAACCATCCACCCTGGCCAGGCATCATAGTAACCATGTGCATGAGTTGTTTTAGGACAGGAGGTCCTGGTAAGGAATGCGAAACTAATAAGCCACCACAATTGGAAGAGTTTGGGAAAGGTCAAGAGGAGACACCACGTGTCCGACCATCTCCCAGAATCCTCTCTGGCATCCATTTGGCTGAACAAAGCAGGCACCACCAGGAAGGACTCTGAGTCAGAATGATTGGCTAAAGACAGCTCAGAAACTAATCCCATCACCATAAAACCCGAGACTGTGAGCCACGCGGCAGAGCTGTTCTCCTGGGTTCCCTTCCCCTCCTGTTCTCTTCCCGGACGCCCTTTCCCAATAAAGTCTCTTGCTTTGTCAGCACATGTGTCTCCTCGGACAATTCACTTCTGAGTGTTAGACAAGAGCCCAGTTTCGGGCCCTGGAAGGGGTCCCCCTTCCTGCAACATTTTTGTTTTGTGAAAGTTCAGTTCAGTCACTCAGTCATGTCCGACTCTTTGCGACCCCATGAATCACAGCATACCAGGCCTCCCTGTCCATCACCAACTCCCGGAGTTGACTCAAACTCATGTCCATCGAGTTGGTGATGCCATCCAGCCATCTCATCCTCTGTCGTCCCCTTCTCCTCCTGCCCCCAATCCCTCCCAGCATCAGGGTCTTTTCCAATGAGTCAGTTCTTCGAATCAGGTGGCCAAAGTTTATTGGAGTTTCAGCTTCAGCATCATCCTTCCAGTGAATATTCAGGACTGATTTCCTTTAGGATGGACTAGTTGGATCTCCTTGCAGTCCAAGGGACTCTCAAGAGTCTTCTCCAACACCACAGTTCAAAAGCATCAATTCTTCGGCACTCAGCTTTCTTCACAGTCCAGTTCTCACATCCATACATGACCACTGGAAAAACCATAGCCTTGACTCGATGGATCTTTGTTGGCAAAGTAATATCTCTGCTTTTCAATATACTATCTAGGTTGGTCATAACTTTCCTTCCAAGGAGCAAGTGTCTTCCAACTTCATGGCTGCAGTCACCATCTGCAGTGATTTTGGAGCCCCCCAAAATAAAGTCTGACACTGTTTCCCCTGTTTCCCCATCTATTTCCCATGAAGTGATGGGACCAGATGCCATGATCTTCGTTTTCTGAATGTTGAGCTTTAAGCCAATTTTTTAACTCTCCTCTTTCACTTTCAAGAAAGAGGCTTTTTAATTCCTCTTCACTTTCTGCCATAAGGGTGGTGTTATCTGCATATCTGAGGTTATTGACATTTCTCCCAGCAATCTTGATTCCAGCTTGTGCTTCTTCCAGCCCAGCGTTTCTCATGATGTACTCTGCATAGAAGTTAAACAAGCAGGGTGACAATATATAGCCTTGACACTATACAATATACAGCACTCTATCAGATCTAGTCCCTTAAATCTATTGCTCACTGCCACTGTATAATTATAAGGGATCTGAAAGTATCTCCTGCCATATCAATCAACAAGAAATGCCGCAGCTGTCAGGGATTTCTGGCCTCCAGCTGTGAATGAGGGCCCCCAAACTTCGATCCAGCGGCTGCTGCCGCCGCCCCCACCCCCACTGTCAGGAGATTGCTGAGGAGCACGAAGGAGCCGGAGGCCACATCTGCCCGTCCTTAAGGTGGACGGGAAGCAGGATTTGGCCCCAGGTAGCTGAGGTGCATGAGGTTCCGTGAGCCCAGCGGCTTCACTAAATTCCTTAATTTGATACCTGATCATTGATGTTCAGACTGCTGCTCCTTTTTTTGCAAACTTGTTTACTGCCCGACTCCCCCTCCCACCTCCTTGGAGCAGTTTTCTCAGGGATACTGAGATGCCCTCTCCTGGGCTTGGAGTCCTAAACAGTCCCACCAACTAACTCTCTCCTTTCGGGTTGTGACTGTATTTTTTTAGTCAACCAGTTTGAATAAAAGCATTGAAATAAAACCAGAATTTGAGGACAAATTGATTGAATCCAACCCTTGTCATGGGCAGGAGGGGAAACTGAGGCCAAGGCAACCCAAGCCCTCGCTGCTCCCACCCAGTGCACCCCAGCCTCCCAGGACGGCCGCTTGGGGCCAGGCTGGGCAGTCAGCCCAGCAAGGACTCTGAGGCCGGAGAAAGAAAGATAGTGCTAGGTTGCGTCTGACTCTTGCGCCCCCATGGATTGTGGCCCGCCAGGCTCCCCTGTCCATGGGATTCTCCAGGCATGAGTACTAGAGTGGGTTGCCGTTTCCTTTCTCCAGGGGATCTTCCTGACCCAGGAATCAACCTCAAGTCTCCAGCACTGCAGGCAGATTCTTTACCAGCTGAGCCACCAGGAAGCCCACAGGAAGCCCCGAGAGGCAGGAGAAGGAGCAGTTAAAAGACAGATGAATAAACGCTCTAGAGACAATCCGGCGCAAGCTCCTGTCCGAGGTGGTAACAGACGGGGGCTGCCCGGCGGGGGCCCCGGGGCCAGAGGGACCGGAGACCACGCTCTCGCCGAAGACTTGCCCGCATTGCGGGCAGGAAGCGTCGCCCCCAGACTGTCAGCACGCAGCGGCCACGTGATCAGGCTCTCGGGGAAGCTGCAGGCGGGGTCCCAGGAATGAAGTCGATGGAGAAGGAACTGAGAGGGGAGCCGAGAGAGAGAGCGCCCAGAGGGGCTCTGCTGGCCCAGCCTGGGAGCAGCAGCGCTGCCGGGATGGGCTGCCGCTTTTCAAGCCAATTAAGGAGCTGTGTTGCCGCCAGTCTGTCTCTGCTGAGTCTGGGCTCAGACCGGAACCTCTGGGGAAGAACTGAAGGCTCTAATCCATGCCCTCAGAGTTAAAAATAAAAAGTAGCAGGCTGCTAGACTGCGATTTTGGACTAGTGCGGGGTGCGGGTGTTGGAGAGCCGCGCTGTTTCCACGGCAGCACGCCCTTCTCTCCCTTTGCGTTGCCTCCGGCAGGAGGCCCCCTGTCCTGGAGTTATCCATCGGCCCACCCGTCTGCCAGAAGTAAGTGACACTGGGCGTGATGTTGCTGCTTTCCAAAACAGAGAAGCCCAGATCCCTCTGGCTGAGAGCCCTGGTTCCCCTTCTTAAGCCTGAAACGGTCTTCTGACAATTAAGCCTTACGTTTGTAGGATAAAGTAGAGACCTGAGCCACGCCACCCCTGCTGGTGCTTCTGCCATCCAGAGGCCAAACTGCCGTCTGCCAGCTATTGACTTTCCATCCAGTTTGTTTGGCATCATGAAGATGTTTGCTCAGAAAACAGAGCCCACTTTCCTTGGAGCCTGAGATCGGACAGGAGGTCAGGAAGGAGAGGAAATCTGAACATCCCATGCCAGCCTTCTCTCCTCCCACAGCATGAAAGCCAGGGACGCTTTGTCCGCTTTTCTATACAAACTGGGTAGCAGCCAGTTTGTCACTGGATAGAGTTTATGAAAACACACATCTCAATCCAATGTAGTCCTTATAAACATGGGTCCCCAGGTGGCCTGGCATGGTGTCACCTTCCAAGAAGTAAGAGCCTAACATTAAAGTACTTAAAACTCAACATCCAGAAAACTAAGATCTTGGCAACCGGTCCCATCACCTCGTGGCAAGAGATGGAGAAAAAGTGGAAACTGACAGATTTTATTTTCTTGGGCTCCAAAATCAATGCGGATAGTGACTGCAGCCACAAAAGTAAAAGACGCTTACTCCTCGAAAGAAAAGCTGCAACAAAGCTAGACAGAATATTAAAAAGCAGAGACGTCATCTTGCCGACAAAGGTCCATCTAGTCAAGGCTATGGTTTTTCCAGTAGTCATATATGGATGTGCCTGTTGGACATAAAGAAGGCTGAGCACCGAAGAACTGATGCTTTTGAGCTGTGGTATTGAAGAAGACTTGAGAGTCCCTTGGACAGCAAGGAGATCCAACCAGTCCATCCTAAAGGAAAATAACCCTGAATATTCACTGGAAGCACTGATGCTCAAGCTCCAATACTTTGGCCACCTGATGTGAACAGCCAAAAGTAAGTAAAGTCACTCAGTCATGTCCGAGTCTTTGTGACCCCATGGACTGCAGCCCACCAGGCTCCTCAGTCCATGAGATTCTCCAAGCAAGAATACTGGAGTGGGTTGCCATTTCCTGTGAACAGCCAACTCATTGGAAAAGACCCTGATGCTGGGAAAGATTGAGGGTGGAAGGAGAGGGAGGCGACAGAAGATGAGATGGTTGGATGGCATCACTGACCCAATGGACATGAGTCTGCACAAACTCTGGGAGATACTGAAGGCCAGGGAAGCCTACCTTGCTGCAGTCTGCTGGGCGACTGAACACCATCACCATAAAGTAGGATTGAAAGCAGTCCAAACTGGGAGGAAAATTTAAAGAGGAATTTTTTTCTTAAAACCCAGGACGACATCTATGAGAAGCTGTATTTCTTCATCTCTCTCGCCCTGCAACCCCCACAGCCTGTATCACAGCCTGCAGAGTGGAGGACCCGGGGGCACTCGGTCAGTGAACCCCACGGTCTGACACAGGCTGCTCTGCTCTGCTTCAGCAACCGTCATCCCCCAGTGATTTCAGCGGTGAGGTCTAACCTTGGCGCAAGGAACCGCTTGTCTACCTACCTGTGTATCCATCAGAGGATACGCAGATAAACAAACTGTGGCATAGACACACATTGGAATATTACGCAACCTTTAAAAGGAAGGACATGCTGACATGGGCTACAGCGTGGATGGATGCTGAAGATGCTATGCTGAGTGAAATAAGCCCGTCATGGCATGATTCCACCTACAGGAAGCACCTAGGTTCATCGGATTCATGGACGCTGAAAGTAGAATGTTGTTGTCAGGGGCTGGGGGCGGGCGGAAAGAGGAATGACTGTTTCATGAAGGAAGAGTTTCAGTTTGGGAAGATGAAGAAGTCCAGCTGGTGACAGTGCCCAACACTGTGGGTGTTCTTGATGCCACTGAACTGCAGGCTTTAAAGAGGCTAAGATGGCAAGTTCATTCATGGAAGTCTTCTTTTATCAAAAATTTTTTAAAGAAAAAAATTTGGACGTGTATAAGATATCCAGTATTCTTGGGCTTCCTTGGTAGCTCAGCTGGTAAAGAATCTGCCTGTCATGCGGGAGACCTGGGTTTGATCCCTGGGTTGGGAAGATCCCCTGGAGAAGGGAGAGGCTACCCACTCCAGTATTCTGGCCTGGGGAATTCCATGGCCTATACAGTCCATGGGGTCACAAAGAGTTGGACATGACTGAGTGCCTTTCACTTTCAAAATGTTGTAAACCATTGCTCTCTCAATACAATTTTTTTAAACAACAACAACAAAGTAATAAAATTATAAAGGAAGAAACTGGTGGCTGAAAACGACATTTTATGACCATTTCTCATACCTGTCAAGTTTGGTCGATTTCAGCTCCTATCACAGCAGCGTTCCCTACCGCCCCAGCACTTGTCCCCAGCACTGCCCCCGGGGCAGGCAGGCTCTGAGAACTGGCTACAGGCAGCCTGCAGGAGCCAGAGGCCAGGGGAGGCAAGAAGGACCCCGCCCTCCATGAACAGGGCTCTGTGCTCTGATCCGCAGACCCAGAGAAAGCGAAAGCGAAACTCAGTCATGTCCGACTCTTTGCGACCCCATGGACCATACAGTCCATGGAATTCTGCAGGCCAGAATACAGGAGTGGGTAGCCTTTCCCTTCTCCAGGGGATCTGCCCAACCCAGGGATTGAACCCAGGTCTCCCACATTGCAGGCGGATTCTTTACCAGCTGAGCCACGAGGGAAGCCCGCAGACCCAGAGATGGTCAGCATTTTTGCAACCTTCACCACCCTTGTTCCATAACCTGCCTCTTCCAGCAGAAGCAACTTCCAGAAAATTTAAGAGCTGGTGCCTGGGACTTCCTTGGTGGTCCAGTGACTGACTCAATGCAGGGAGCCAGGGTTTGATCCCTGGTTAGGGAACTAGGTTATACTTTGGCTACCTGATGCGAATAGCTGACTCGTTGGAAAAACGCTGATACTGGGAAAGAGTGAAGGCAGGAGAAAAAGAGGGTGACAGAGGATGAGCTGGTTGGATGGCATCACCAGCTCAATGGACATGAACTTGGGCAAACTCCGGGAGATGGTGAAAGACAGGGAAGCCTGGTGTGTTGCAGTCCATGGGGTCTCGAAGAGTCAGACAAAACTTGGCGACTGAACAACTATAACCGACTATTAACAGCTGAAGAGTCTGCACGCTGCTACTGAAGGTCCCAGCCACCCCAGTGAAGATGGGCGATCTTGAGTGTAGCAGCCACGACCTGGTGCAGCCAACTACATTAAAAAAAAATCTTAGGAAAAAGAACTGGTGCTTGTTTTTAGATTCTGTTTTTTTTCCCTCCTTTAAGTTTTTCTTTTTCCCCTTTTGGGAGTCAGACATTAAAGGATTAAAACATTCAAAAGAAACCATATATATAAAGCAATCGGAAAGTCACAGCACATACCTTGGCAAGGGTGCAGGCTCAGAAGAAGCCTGAGTAGACCTTAAGTTTACCCCTCTGGTTGACTTCCAGCGCAGAGATGCCCTACAGGGATGATTAAAAAGAGTTTTTAAACCGTTTTTAAAAACTGAAGCACAGTTGACTTACAATGCTGCATTAGTTTCAGATGTACAGCAAAATGACTCAGATCTATCCATTCTTTTTCAGACTCTTTTCCGTTATAGATTATTTCTGTTGAATGTAGTTCCCTGTGCTGTTGTTCGTCTGTTTTATACCCAGTGGCCCCCACATGTGACATCAGACACGGGCTGTTTGGAAAATTCGGATTTACTGAGAAATGCAGATCTCCCAAACCTGGCCGTCTGTCATCACCTGCTACCAAAAGTCCCATCTGCTGCACCGCTGATCCCGTCAGAGAAGCCGTCAGTGCTGGGAAGCTGTTGGTCCCACGGTAGATGCAGGCATTTCAAATTATCATTTTTCCTTCAAAGTTCAGATTTCTGGATTGGCAACGCATTCTTCCAGTTGCTTCCCTTGAAGTCAGAGATTTGCTTCCGTAATTTTAAAGAAAATGTCTATTCCACACCCAAATGTGAATGTCCATGGTTTATTCATCATTCTTTTAAGTAGAAATGATGTTTCATGAAAAAAAAAAAGCTTCTGGCTCAGCTCACAACCTTCCCCAGAGCAGTCATCGCACGTCAGGAGCAGAAGGGCTTTCTGCGTGTGGCCCATTTTGTCACATAGGATATTAAGGTCAGGGACTCAGTGTTGAGACTTAATAGTATAATTTTTAATGGTTTATCCAGGATATTCTTAAATGACGGCACAGTTTTACTCACCACTGCTTCTGTGCAGTGCAGATGTCTGCAAAGTGGAAAAGGCAAGTGATGTCTTAATTTTGCTCTGAAGATAGTTTTGACATAACATCCCAGGAGCCCAGCGCTCAGTGACCCTGCTGTCCAGCCCGCGGTAACTGAGAGCCTGGCACGTGCTTTAACCCGAAGGGGCATCTCCAGCCTCCCCGCTTACCCTCTGTCCCAACCTTGGCACCAAAGAGGTCGGTGGGGGAGACCCAGGCTCGCTGCCTGATGCCCTCCTTGTCCCCGTTCAGAGGTTTCGGGGGACTTGCTCCCCTACATTAGGCTCCAGTGCAGTTATGACTCCTTTTCTAAAAATAGTCATTTACTTATTTGGCTGCACGGGGTCTTAGCTGCAGCATGAGAGGTCTAGTTCCCTGAGCCGGGGTCAAGCGTGGGATCCCTGCACTGGAGCGTGGAGTCTCAGCTGCTGCGCCACCAGGGAAGCCCCACGACTCCTCTGTTGTTGTTCCAGTTTCCCAAGGTCCGGGTCTGCCTCGGAGTTCATGCCTGTGAAGAGTCCGGCCGGGCTGTCCGCTTGGAGAGTGGAGGAGGCTGGAGTCCAGGGAGAAGCCTGGAGCCACCTTCTCTTGGCCCCGCGGGGTCACCACTGGAAACAGGTCCTGCATGAACGGCCTCGGATGCTGCCAGCTCTCTGCCCAGACCCACAGCTCGCAACCCTCTGCGGGGACACAGTCGAAGGACCCCGCCTTTAGCTTACACCCTACACTCAGCCCTGTTCCCCCAGCCCAGCCCCGGGGCCAGGGAAAGTTGGCCTGGGCAAGGTCCTGCTCCCAGCTTGGCCTCCCTCTGGTCTCGCCTTTTTCTGTTTCTGGGCCTTGCCGGGGCTCTGAGTAGCTCAGCTTCCAGGCATCCCCGGGCGGGGGACTCACGGACACCCTGGGTCCAAGTTGTGGCCTCCACTGGGGACCCTGAGCTGTCTGCCTCCAGCTGTTACCTCTTCCTCTCTCTATCTCAGTCCGTTACTGTTATCATTCTTTTCTTAAAATATACATATATTTATTGGCTGTGCTGGGTCTTCTATGCTCAGTTCAGTTCAGTTCAGTTCATTCGCTCAGTCGTGTCCAACTCTTTGCGACCCCATGGACTGCAGTACCCCAGGCCTCCCTGTCCATCACCAACTCCCGAAGTTTACTCAAACTCATGTCCATTGAGTCAATGATGCCATCCAATCATCTCATCCTCTGTCGTCCCCTTCTCTTCCTGCCCTCAGTCTTTCCCAGCATCAGGGTCTTTTCTAATGAATCAGCTCTTCTCATCAGATGGCCAAAGTACTGGAGTTTCAGCTTCAGCATCAGTTCTTCCAATGAATATTCAGGACTGATTTCCAACAGCACAGCTCAAAAGCATCATTGCTTCTATGCTGCAGGGGCTTTTTCTAGTTGTAGCCATTGGTGGTTACTCTCTAGTTGAGGTATGCAGGCTTCTCATTTCGGTGGCTTCTCTTGCTGCGGAGCACAGGCTCTTGGGCTGGGGGGCTTCAGTAGTTGTGGCTCCGGGCTCCAGAGCACGGGCTGAGCCGTTGGGGCACACAAGCTTAGTTGCTCCGTGGCATGTGGGATCTTCCCAGACCAGGGATCAAACCATGTCTCTTCCATCAGCAGGCGAATTCCTTACTGCCTGAGCCACCGGGGAAGCCCCGTGATTACTCTTGTTTGATCGTGTTATACTTAGATTTACAGTTCCGTGTCTCCGCACTAGTTGAGTATATCTAATTGCTTCAATGTCTGCTGTCTGTTTTCTTTTCTACTTTAATTTCTTTTAGGTTTATTCACGGTAAAAATTCCTGCTCCCACCTTGTTTTTCTTGACTTTCTATTCACTGTTTTTCATTGGGAAAGTAACAACAGCCCGTGACGGAGGTAGGACCCGATGAGAGGGGAGGGCGTCCCTTGTAGCTCAGTTGGTAAAGAATCTGCCTGCAGTGCAGGAGACCCGGGTTCAATCCCTGGGTTGGGAGGATCCCCTGGAGAAGGAAATGGCTGCTGCTACCCACTCTAATATTCAGGTTTAAAATTTGTATGAATGAATATGTTCATGCCTATGGGAATGTTGCAGGAATAAATTGACTTTCACACACTTGACATCTCAGGAGACCCCTTCACTGATCACAGTGTAAGCAGAGGCTCTAGGCCTCATTCTTCCTTTGAAAAAGATCCCACGTCCCCATCTTCCGCTTTGCTCTGGGCGTGGGCGCCTACCTCCCAGCCCCGGGCCTTTGGTCTTCCTCTGCTGACACGCAGGTGTTTGCCCTGTGGCTCTGTTGTCTCTTGGCCCACAAGTGGGGGAGGTCCACGCCGGACTCCAGGACGTCAGAGTCCGGAGGGAGTGGAGGAAAGGTAAACAGCTTCTGCAGCAGAAACACGAGGCCAGGCCACACGGCTGGAGGCCGGCACCCGGGGTCAGAAACTCGGGCCAGCCCGCGCCTCCCAGCCCCTCACTTCACATGGCCCGGTCCGCTGTTGACTGTCCTGACTTCACAGGGCAATGAACATCGATCCCCGAGGAATGCAAACTTGGGAGTACAACAGTCTGCTCCCGGGAGGAAGACGCACCTCAAACCACCCGCGGGTGTCTCCCCAGGTCACCGGCAGGATGCTGTGCGGGCCCGTTCTCTGGGGCAGCTGCACTTCCCAGGCCTGTGCCCGGGGCCGATGCATGGCGTCTACGCTGCCTGTCTCCAGAGTTTGGGCCCCACATTGTACAATCTCATTGGAAACGGGATGTTGGGACTGAGAGAAAGTGGGGGATGGGAGGGTAGGGGAGAGAACTAAACTCAGTCACCTCATCTAAGGAGTCTCTACTATGTGCTGCTGCTGCTAAGTCGCTTCAGTCGTGTCCGACTCTCTGCGACCCCATAGATGGCAGCCCACCAGGCTCCCCTGTCCCTGGGATTCTCCAGGCAAGAACACTGGAGTGGGGTGCCATTTCCTTCTTCAATGCATGAAAGTGAAAAGTGAAAGTGAAGTCGCCCAGTCGAGTCCGACTCTTCGTGACCCCATGAACTGCAGCCCACCAGGCTCCTCAGTCCATACGCTTTCCCAGGCAAGAATATTGGAGTGGGGTGCCATTGCCTTCTCCAGGGGATCCTCCTGGCCCAGGGATTGAACTTGCGTCTCCTGTGCTGGCAGGTAGAGTCTCTGCCACTGAGCCACCAGGAGCCCGTGTTTCCCCCAGGCGCTGTCACAGGGATGCTGCTCACTCTATTCCCGTGTGTGTGATTCCTCTCCCTCCTGACACGAGAATGTGTGCTCCCAGGAGGCAGAGACTTGCCTTTTGATGACTGCTGTGTTCCCGGTACCTAGGAGTGTCTGGCACGGAGCAGGCATGCAGTGAACGTGTGGTGAATGAATGAATGAGCACACTGCTAGCAGGGAGAAACAGAAAGCAGGCATCTGGCGCCAGAATATTGGAGTGGGGTGCCATTGCCTTCTCCAGGGGATCCTCCTGGCCCAGGGATTGAACTTGCGTCTCCTGTGCTGGCAGGTAGAGTCTCTGCCACTGAGCCACCAGGAGCCCGTGTTTCCCCCAGGCGCTGTCACAGGGATGCTGCTCACTCTATTCCCGTGTGTGTGATTCCTCTCCCTCCTGACACGAGAATGTGTGCTCCCAGGAGGCAGAGACTTGCCTTTTGATGACTGCTGTGTTCCCGGTACCTAGGAGTGTCTGGCACGGAGCAGGCATGCAGTGAACGTGTGGTGAATGAATGAATGAGCACACTGCTAGCAGGGAGAAACAGAAAGCAGGCATCTGGCGCCGGGGCCAGGGGCTTCCTGCCCAGCCTGCTGCAGGGCCCGCCTCTTCACGTGGGTGGGCACCTGGCGCAGGGGCCGGGGGCTTCCTGCCCGGCCTGCTGCAGGGCCCGCCTCTTCACGTGGGTGGGCACATGGTGCACTCGCCAGGTGAGACCACAGCCCAGAGCAGCCACAGAACCCGCAGAGAAGGCGGCGTTGAAATTGAAACTCGGCTACCCTGTCTCCTCAGTCTTTAGTTCAGACCACGCCCCCGATTCTGCACCCCGGGAAAGTAAGAAAGACCAATGAGACACAGTCCCTGCTCTGCAAGCAGAGATGTGCTAATTGGAGATAAAACTTGGAAACAAGTCAGAACGAGCCAGGGCAGGACTTGGTAAGAGGCCATCCCAGGGAAGTAGGCAGTGATGCTGAGGGTTTGCAGAAGTGAACTCCCAATGCAGAGGGCCCAGGTTAGACCCCCTGGTCTAACACATGCTACAACGAAAGATCCCACGTGCCACAACAGAGACCCAGTGCAGCTAAACAAATGAATAAAAATGCCTTCCTGTGAGGACGCTGGTCTACAAGCAGCAGAAGCTCCATCACGCTAACTAACCAGAAGGTGGCATTTCACTCCACGTGGGAGGTGGCCCATGAGCTCTCGGTTCTCAGTGACAGTGGGGTCATACCAGCCACAGCTGGGGTGTCTGCAAACCGGGGTACGATTCCTGTGGCTGCTATCAACATTTGGAGGGGGGCCTCCTGGAAGTGAAAGCCCTTAGTTTGCAGCAAATGGTCACAAAAAAGAATTGTCCCATTCAGAATGCCAGCAGCCTTCTCTAGAAACATCCCCTTAGCAGCTGGAGCACACGATGGCCTATAGGGCCCTGTGCTTCCTGCGTGCAGGAACTGCCCCACCGCTGACCGTGGCAAGGTGGCAGTGACTTCAGCGTCCATCTCCTCTAGGGAGAAAGGACACTCCCCTTGGATGCTGCCTCTCAGACGTCCACCTCACATCCTACACCACTCATTCCTGAGCCCGTCTGGGCAAGGAGAGGGCTCCTCCTGGACAAGACAGGTGCTGTTCTGGAGGAGAGTGGGGTCGGCCTCTGCCAGAAGGGGCCGTGTGGAGGAGGGCTGAGACAGGAACACAGGGGCCTGGTGTTGGGCACCCAGGCCCAGGCCGCGACGGTAGTCAGAAGCTGCCTTAAGGATCCTGGAAGGGGACCCCGCCTGCGGCTACTCTTGCAGGAGCCCCCCACCCCTCAATGGCTGAAACGTTCCTCCCAGCGGCCCTCCTGTTAACCCCACTCCCCTCCC